>SJXQ01013001.1:33971-242313 GCA_006408695.1 Aepyceros melampus | reverse complement strand
GAGCTCTCAACACTGAAATAGAAAACAAGCTGTTTAAAAAAGTGGACCACAGGCCTTGACACACACCTCACCAAAGAAGGTATACATTTGGCAAATGAGCAAATGAAAAGACGCTCCCCATCACATGTTACCAGGGAAATGTAAATTAAAACAAAAAGATACCACGCTTCCCTGGTAGCTCAGACGGTAAAGCGTCTGCTTACAATGCGGGAAACCTGGGTTCGATCCCTGGGTCGGGAAGATCCCCTGGAGAAGGGAATGGCAACCCACTCCAGTATTCATGCCTGGAAAATCCCATGGACCAAGGAGTCTGGTGGGCTACAGTCCATGGGGTCGCAAAGAGTCGGGCATGACTGAGTGACTTCACTTCACACACCTATTAGAATGGCCAAAATCCCGGACACTGACAAGCCCAAATGCTGACAAGTTTGTACAGCAACAGGGACCCTCATTCATTGTTGATGGGAATGCAAAATTCTGTAGCCACTTTGGAAGGCAGTTTGGCAGTTCCTTACAAAACTAAATATGCTCTTATCACATATAATTTAGCTATGAAACTCCTTTGTATTCACCCAAATAACTTGAAAGCGTATGTCCACATAAAACCCCGCATGCAGTATGTACAGCAGTTTTATTCATAACTGCCGAAACTTAGAAGCAATCAAGATGTCCTTCAGTAGGTGAATGTCTCAATAAACTGCGGTACATCTTTATTCAACACAAAAGGAAATAAGTTATCCAGCCATGAAAAGACAGGAGGAATGCATATTTCTAAGTGAAAGAGGTCAATCTGAAAAGGCTACAAACTATATGAGTCCATTAGATTGGACAAAACTAAGGAAAAACTTAGGCAAAACTAAGGAAGCAATGAAAAGATGAGTAGCTGTTAGGGGTTGGGTGCACGGATGAACAGGCAGAGCACAGAGGAGTTTTAGAGCAGTGAAAATACTCTGTATGACATCACAGTGATGAACGTATGCCATTATACATTCGTCCAAAGCCAGGGTGAACATTAATGTAAGCTATGGACTTTGGGTGATAATGGTGTGTCGGTGCAGGTTCACAGCTGTAACAAAAGCGTCCTCTGGTGGGAAACGCTAACAGGGGATGACAGGCATGTGCAGGGGCAGAGGCGATAGGGACACCTCCGTGCCTTCCCCTCAATTTTGCTGTGAATCTCAAGCTGCTCCAAAAAAAAGTCTTAATTTAAAAATGGACATGACTAATCTTTCATAAATGAAGTAATATTTTTTAGGGCCTAAAGTGACAAAAAATTTATGGATTAAGACTGAATGTTGTTATGGTTGCTAAGTACCAGTGGGAAAGAACATATTCAACTCAACACAGTTAAGAGTGATTACTTAGGAGACAGGATTATTTCAACCATAATTTTCATGTGTATATATCACTGAGTTGAGACTCCTCAATCTAGCCAAATAAATAAACATGTTCATATTTTTTTTTACCTGTGGTAACTGAAGTCTCTTGCGAGTCCCTTGGACTGCAAGGATATCCAACCAGTCCATTCTAAAGGAGATCAGTCCTGGGTGTTCTTTGGAAGGACTGATGCTGAGGCTGAAACTCCAGTACTTTGGCCACCTCAGGCAAAGAGTTGACTCATTGGAAAAGACCCTGATGCTGGCACGGATTGGGGGCAGGAGGAGAAGGGGACGACAGAGGATGAGCTGGCTGGATGGGATCACCGACTCAATGGACGTGAGTTTGGGTGAACTCCAGGAGTTGGTGATGGACAGGGAGGCCTGGTGTGCTGCAATTCATGGGGTCACAAAGAGTCGGACACGACTGAGCGACTGAACTGAACTGAAGTCTACAGTTTAGTCTCACTATAGTTTAGTCTCTGAGTCTGACTATTTGGCCAGGCTTACGTGAACTCAAGGAGTTGGTGTTGGACAGGGAGGCCTGGCGTGCTGCAATTCATGGGGTCGCAAAGAGTCGGACATGACTGAGCGACTGAACTGAACTGAACTGACAGAGCAGAAGAAACTTAAATGTACTAAACGCTGCTTGGTGAGTCCATAAAACTGGAACAAAGAGGTCACGACAAGAAAAGTGGTACCCAGATGCTCTGCTGAGTGGGCCAGGAGGACTATTCTCTAGCAGGTGCTAGCAAATGGTTCGAGTTCCTCCCCAGCATTTCCTAATGTGATGCTGGAAGATGGTATGTTTGTAGGATGAGCAAGCCTTATGCTACAGTAAAGATTGCCTCTGATTTCATCTGGTGGTGGGTAAAATCCTGTTAGATACTAATCTGTCTTCTAATATATGGATTTTCTGAGCGTTCACTTCCTGGAGGCATGTCTACGTATTTACTAGACATGCCTAAGCCGGATATTTGGTGGCAAAAACTAAAACTTCAATTTTTTGGAGAGGCACCCATTCTTAACAGTTGGAATATTATCTTTAAGTTCTTACACAAAGTGGTTCATTTTTTCCTTATAGCCTGATTAGGCAGATTTTCTCTTCATGGTCATACCAACATATTACTATTAAATTGTCATTTCAGTTATAGGAGCCAAAAGATGCAAAATAAGCCAACCACATGGTTCCACACAGGCCACTGTCCACTGTGGTATATCTACCCTCACCAACCATAATTTTCATGGAAATATAAACTCTGTGATAGATTAGTAAACCCCCTTTCCCTCCTCTGCTTACAAATCTAAGCCTTGGCCTCATCATTCATCCCTTCTTCCATTACAAGAAATTCTGTCCACAAAGTCCAGAGTTGGACCAACAGCTCGTATAACTCAACATCAAAAAAAACCAACCCAGTCGAAAAATGAGCAGAAGTTCTATATAGACATTCTTCAGAAAAGATATACAGATGGCTGGTAAGCACATGAAAAGATGCTCAACATCACTAATTACTACAGAAATGCAAATTAAAACTACATTGAGGTATCACCTCATACCAGTCAGAACGGCCATCATTAAAAAGTCTACAAATAACGAATGTTGGAGAGGGTATTGCAGAAGGCAATGGCAGCCCACTCCAGTGTTCTTGCCTGGAGAATCCCAGGGACGGGGGAGCCTGGTGGGCTGCCATCTATGGGGTCACGCAGAGAGAGGGTATAGAGAAAAGGGAGCCTCCTACACTGCTGGTGAGAACGTAAGTTGACGCAGTCACTATGGAAAACAGTATGGTGGTTCCTCAAAAAACTAAAAATAGAATTACCCTATGATCCAGCAATCCTACTCCCGGGAATACACGTGATGAGACCATAATTTAAAAAGACTCATGCACCTGTACGTCCATAGCAGCACTGTTCAGAACAGCCAAACCATGGAAGCAACCTAAGTGCCCCCGGATAGATGAATGGATGAAGAAGGTGTTGTGCACACGTGCATACACACATACTCACAATGGATACTTCTCAGCCACAAAAAAGAACAAAAAAATGCCATCTGCAGCAACATGATCAAACTAGAGGTTACCACACTAAGTCAGTCAGTCAGAAAGAGAAAGACAAACATCATGTAACTTATATGTGGAATTTAAAAGATGGCACAAATGAACCTATCTGAACAGAAATAGAGATCAGATTTGCGGTTGCCAGGGGGTAGGGTGAGGGATGGGCTGGTAATTTGGGGGTTGATAGATGCAAATTATTACATTTAGAATGGATAAAGAGCAAAGTTCTACTGTATGGCACAGGGAACAATATCCAATCTCCTGGGATAAACCATACTGGAAAAGAACATCAAAAAAGTATATATGTGTTAAACTCAGTCACTCTGCTGTGCAGCAGAGATTGGTACACTGTTGTAAATCAACCATACTTGAATAAAAGGGCAAAACCCAGAATTAAGCACTGCCCCTTTTCCCATTCCAAATTTGGGAACAGTGTATTGAGCACTTTCTGGAAACAGTGAATGTAAGATTCAAAGATATGGTTCAGGTCTTGAAACTTGAGTGAATTGGTGCTTATTAATACACAAATCTAATAAAAACCATCACATTTCCTTTTAGAATCTCCAGTTTCAATTTGGGCATGGTGGGTTCTGGAAGAGAACATTTATTTAATACTTAAAAATAGGATGAATACAGAAAAGCTATGGTTGAAACTCCACTTTTCTGGAAGCCAGGGAACAAGGCTCCTGCTGGGTCACTCCAAAGGCAGATAAGTGGTTTACATAACGTGCTTCAGAAAAAGCTTTTGTGCTGAAGATGCTAATTGGCATATACAAGCCAATATCAATACATATTCTGTCCCTTACTCCTCCCCGCTTCACAAATGGTATGTATGGACATTGGCTTGACCATGCTTCTCTTACTTAATATCTCTTAGAGAGCTTTTCGTATTAGAACATAAAGAGCGACCTCATCCTTTTTTTTATTGCTACATGTACTTTTGTGTCATTGCACGGTATGCTATTGTATGGTTATGCTATAACTTGCTTCACAATAATTTATTGATAAATATGTAGTATTGTTAATCTGAGTCTACTGTATGTGTGTGCATGCTAAGTCACCTCAGTTGTGTCTGACTCCTTGTGGCCCCATGGACTGTAGCCCGCCCAGTATCTCCGTCCATGGGATTCTCCAGGCAAAAATACTGGAGTCAGTTGCCATTTCCTCCTCCAGGGGATCTTCCCAACCCAAGGATGGAACCCATGTCTCTTACATCTACCTGCATTGGTAGGTGGGTTATTTACCATTAGTGCCACCTGGGAAGCCCAGATGAGAAATTATGGGATACCCTATTTCTATCATCTCTATGTTCTTAAAAACCCAGGATTCTCATTGTGGAAGGAAAAAAGACATAGCTTTGAAATAATGACCAACCAGTAGCAATGAACATCTTGAATTTTGAAATCAAGTCTTCTTAAGAGAAATGGCTGATTCCAGGGATAAGAAATGTATAAGATGAGCCTGGACTATCTTATTATGAAAGCTAGGAAGAAAGCTATCAAAAATTACAAGCGTTATGTCAAAAATGACCCAAAGCTACCTTGGGTACACAGAATCATAGATATTTTAAGGCAAAAAGGGCAGAGAAATGATCTCATCATTAATCCACCTATTAAGCACTGCTTATCTGCCCAACACAGCATTAATTTTGCTGAGGAAATAAAAGACACAATGGTATTATCTATTATTTCTCTGCCTATGCTGTCCAATATATTTGTACTAGTCACATGCAGTCACTTCCTTTTCAATTAGTTAAAATAAAAAATATTTATTTCTCAGTCTCATTAGCGATGTTTCAAGCATTCAACAGCATACATGCCTTGACTCAGCCATGGTCAGCTGCTGTCTAGGACCATGAGAGTGTCCTAAGAGGTCTATAGGCTTCCATCCCTACCATTCTCAATTTCATGGTCCAGAATGCCCCTACAGCTAATATGGATCAGATGTCACTATGCCCAAACCCCTGCAATGGCTTCTCCTCCCACTCGGCGTGAAATTCCATACAATATGCAGTCAGTTTGGCTCTTTGTCACCTCTCTGATCTTAGCCACTCTCTCTTCCTCTGCTCAGTCTACTCCCCACTCTACTTGCTGCTTGGATGCATTCTTCCCTGTACCCCCACGGCTCACACTCTCACCTCCTCCAGGTCTCTACACCTTCTTAGGGAGGCCTGTTCTGCCCATCCTAGAATATAAAGGATCACTGCCCCAAATCTGGCATTCTCTATCCCTCTTCCTCTAGTGCTTATCATACTCGACATTTTATGTATTTGTTTATTATCTGTTTTCTCCACTGAAATGTTAGCTCTATGAAGGCAAGAACTTGGTTTTGCTCACTGTTCTACCGCCTCTCATGACATGCAGCTGCTACTCAAATGTTTACTGAATGAATGAAGGAATTTCTTCATGGGTTCATTTGCTCTAGCAGGCCATCAGTGTTTGAGTGAAGAGAAAACTCTCTGAGAGCTGGTGAGGGGTAACTTATATGAAGGGATATTGAGAAGGAAACGACTATTGGTTTCCATTGCCATGGAAAAATGATTTCAAGGGCTTGAAACTGAGTATACGCTTTTGGCACCCCACTCCAGTACTTTTGCCTGGAAAATCCCATGGATGGAGGAGCCTGGTAGGCTGCAGTCCATGGGGTCGCTAAGAGTCGGACACGACTGAGCAACTTCACTTTCACCTTTCGCTTTCATGCATTGGAGAAGGAAATGGCAACCCACTCCAGTGTTCTTGCCGGAGAATCCCAGGGACGGGGGAGCCTGGTGTGCTGCTGTCTATGGGGTCGCACAGAGTTGGACACGACTAAAGTGACTTAGCAATAGCAATAAACTTTTTAAGAGAGAGGACCATTAAATAATGCCTCGCTTCCTGCCTTTTTTTTTTTTTAATAAAAAAGACTGGCGTTTGTGTTTGATAAAATGAGGAATATAATGAGTGCTTCTCCAATTTTAATATCTGTATGAATGACATGGGAATCTCATTAAAATGCAGATTCTTTCTCCATTGGTCTAGAGTGTGACCTGAGATTCTCCATTCCTGTCTAGTAATGTTGATGCTGCTGGTCTGTGAACCACACTTTGAGCATCAGGGAATTAGACAACTATGAGTAGCATCCTTTGGATCTGTAATTTCATAACTCCTTCCTTACTAATGGAAGAAATATAAAAGAAAAATGTCAGTGTTTCCTAAAAATTGAGTCTAGTTGATACAATGATAAGGTCATCACCTAACAAGATTAATATTGCCCAAGTAAACCAGTATGTTTTCTGGTTGAATGAATCATTTTCCAACCACTTTTATTTTTATTTTCTGGATACTCAAGTACTTCACAGGAAAATGAAATATTTATGATTTATTAAAGAAAATTAATTTGGCCTGTAAGAGTTAATTGAATGCTATACTTAATATTCACAAATAACGTACTTCACAATTTCTAAATTACAAATAACTTTTCTCAACCAAATTCATTATATAAATATTTAATAAAGCCTCTCAAGCATAGGTATAACACAACATAATCCTTTTGTTACTTTCCTCAGGGAATAAGGTGAAAAAGTCACATTCAATATTTATGAAATTAGTATTCGAAAATGAAGGAGTGTTTAAAATGAGAATCTGAATATCAGTAGTGTAAAGTATTTTCAGAATTTGCTGGGTATCTCAATCTGCATTCTTATTCTAGCTAGTGGAGGCAGAATAGGGATTTCTTAATAAAGAAAAAACTCTGGAAAAGCCATAGAGACAGGGGAAGGGATGATCAGCTGGAGACAAGGCTCAAACCACACTGCAGGTTCCCTCAAGCCAAGCCTCATGGCCTCTGCCACGGTGCATCCCTGCTGCTCACAAAGTACGCAGGGTGGATCCCAGAAACTCTGCCACTGCTCACCCCCAAAACCAAACTCTCCCCTGCTACCCTCACCAAAAGATGGATTCTGCAGAGAGGCAGTTTGGGTCACATACTTGGGTTTTAATTGTAGGAATGGACTTCTAAAAATCAGACTTTGAAAAACCCTAAAGTTCACATTCCCACCCTACCCCCCCAAAAAAGGGAGAAATAGCTACCAATCGGGATTGTTAAAATCTAAGTGTAGGGAACAGAGATGTAAATATAAACATGGAATTTATATAACATATAATCAAGATTACAACTATCTTATATATTCTGAAAGAAAGGCAAAGTTCCCATCTCTTAAAATTTGGAAATGTTTTCAAAAATAACTTTTTGTCAGCCCATTTGGTAGAGATTAATCCTCAAAATTATGTAACATAATCATACACTTGTAATAACATACATATACACAGCAACCTATAATATCATGAACTATCATGTTATATAATTCTAGTTTGAATAAAAACATGTGTAAATATCAACTTATTCCACAGACATTTGAGAATGTCCTCTGTGCTGTGCTGATTCATTAGAATTCAAAGGGGATTAGTCTGGTAAATGATGCTCAGTGTGGATAGGTGTGTTAGGTTTGGGCTACAAAATGTTTAAAAATGAGATTGACCCAATTAAGAGAGAAACTCTCTGATACAATCTGGGAAGTTATAAAGACTATTTGAATCAATCCACTACAGGTGATTTTTCTCATCCTGGTGCTTTAAAGATTCATAATCAGAACATTAAATGATTTCAAGAACCATTAGGGCCCTTTCCTGGTTGTACAGTGGATAAGAATCTGCCTTCCAACGCAGGTGATGTGGGTTCAACCCCTGATCTGGGAAGATTCCACACGCCGTGGAGTAACTGAGCGGTGTGCTACAACTACTGCACCCTGCTCTGCAACAAGAGAAGCCCCACTTCCCCATTCCCCACAGCCAGACTGCGAGCAGGAATGAAGACCCAGTGCAGCCAAAAATAAATAAGTAAAAAAGAACCATTTGGGGAGATCAGTGGTCAGGTAAGGGTATTTCTGAATTTCTTGATTTGAGAGATCTATGGATCACATTCCCTGCAGACATCAATTATGTTCTGAGTTGACCTTTGGGCCCATCTGCAGCTCCTAAATTCCCATTACTGCAAAATTTTTCAATGCTTGTACCATGGTTATTTACATTATTTTTCCCCAAGTGCAAGACAAGCTCCTTAAAATAAAAAATTGTGTTCTTGTTATCTCAGAATCCCCATAGTGCTTTGTTCACAGAGATTATGCATTACATATTTATTTATGTGGAGAAATCTCTGAGGTGCTTTTACTTGGCTGTGATATGAAAAGAATGGGAAGAATTTTCCCCTTTTCATTTCTGAAATTTCAGTTTTACTCTTCATGGTTAGATACAGAAAGGCTAAGTTTATTGGATGTTAGCTGATAATTTATGGACTCCTTTACTTTTCCTTCTTCCTTTCCAAGAATAACAATTCTTTTCAGTTCATATCTGTAAAACTGTATTTTAAGATCGGAAGGGAGAAACATTAATTTAAAGTTGACATCTTTGTATTTCCTTTAGATCAAGGAAGTTCTTGAAAGCAGATTGTCCTAGACACATGAAACTATCCTTCTTTGTCATCTTGGCTTCCTCTTATTTTTCTCTTGATAGACGCAAGATCAGTTTTGAGTTTTCCCTGTATTATTAAGTATTTCTGAATGTTTTTAGGCACTTATGAAAATTTCATACAAGTGATGGAACCTCCAAGATCCACATACATACATTCAAAATTCTACATATAGTTAACAGACTTTCAGAAGTCCACTCACATATCCTAAATATAAAAATGTGAATTCCTACTACTCCAGAAATCCACTGCGAGACAAAGCCCAAAAGAAATATGTACATACATTCACCAAGAGGCATACACTAATGTTCAGAGCACAGCCACTCACAATAGCTTACCAACCACAGAAGAGACAATAGGTTGTGGTACATTTCCATAATGGAATGAGAAGCAACAATTTACAACTGCATAAAATAATGTGGATAAACCTCACAAAGAAAAGAAAGTGGAGTCGCTCAGTCATGTCTGACTCTTTGTGACCCCGTGGACTGTAGCCTGCCAGGCTCCTCCATCCATGGGATTTTCCAGGCAAGAGTACTGCAGTGGGTTGTCACTTCCTCCTCCAGGGGATCTTCTCAATGCAGGGACTGAACCCAGGTCTCCCACACTGCAGGTGGGCAAACCTCACAAACACAATATTAAATGAAAGAAGCTGGATATGGAAGTATTACCAGGTGATTTCATCTACTTAAAGTATAAAAACAGATTATCTTTAGTTGGAGGAGCGGCTAGAAGGAAACAGGAGCTTCCTTCTGGGATGCTGGTGATGTTCTGTTTCTTGATTTGAGTTCGGCTTACCTGGGTGTGTTTGTGAAAATGTATTGAATTAAGTGACATGCATTAAAAAAAAATGTATATGTGCTAGTAAAGTAATGCTCAAAATTCTCCAAGCCAGACTTCAGCAATACGAGAACCGTGAACTCCCTGATGTTCAAGCTGGTTTTAGAAAAGGCAGAGGAACCAGAGATCAAATTGCCAACATCTGCTGGATCATCGAAAAAGCAAGAGAATTCCAGAAAAACATCTATTTCTGCTTTATTGACTATGCCAAAGCCTTTGACTGTGTGGATCCCAATAAACTGTGGAACATTCTGAAAGAGATGGGAATACCAGACCACCTGACCTGACTCTTGAGAAACCTATATGCAGGTCAGGAAGCAACAGTTAGAACTGGACATGGAACAACAGACTGGTTCCAAATAGGAAAGGGAGTACGTCAAGGCTCTATATTGTCACCCTGCTTATTTAACTTCTATGCAGAGTACATCATGAGAAATGCTGGACTGGAAGAAACACAAGCTGGAATCAAGATTGCCGGGAGAAATACAATAACCTCAGATATGTAGATGACACCACCCTTATGGCAGAAAGTGAAGAGGAACTCAAAAGCCTCTTGATGAAAGTGAAAGAGGAGAGTGGAAAAGTTGGCTTAAATCTCAACATTCAGAAAATGAAGATTATGGCATCTGGTCCCATCACTTCATGGGAAATAGATGGGAAAACAGTAGAAACAGTGTCAGACTTTATTTTTTTGGGCTCCAAAATCACTGCAGATGGTGACTGCAGCCATGAAATGAAAAGACACTTACTCCTTGGAAGAAAAGTTATGACCAACCTAGACAGCATATTGAAAAGCAGAGACATTACTTTGCTGACTAAGGTCTGTCTAGTCAAGGCTATGGTTTTTCCTGTGGTCATGTATGGATGTGAGAGTTGGACTGTGAAGAAGGCTGAGCACTGAAGAATTGATGCTTTTGAACTGTGGTGTTGGAGAAGACTCTTGAGAGTCCCTTGGACTGCAAGGAGATCCAACCAGTCCATTCTGAGGGAGATCAACCCTGGGATTTCTTTGGAAGAAATGATGCTAAAGCTGAAACTCCAGTACTTTGGCCACCTCATGCAAAGAGTTGACTCATTGGAAAAGACTCTGATGCTGGGAGGGATTGGGGGCAGGAGGAGAAGGGGACGACAGAGGATGAGATGGCTGGATGGCATCATGGACTCGATGGACGTGAGTCTGAGTGAACTCTGGGAGTTGGTGATGGACAGGGAGGCCTGGCGTGCTGCGATTCATGGGGTTGCAAAGAGTCGGACACGACTGAGCGACTGAACTGAACTGAACTGATATGCTAATTTTCCAAAATATTTAGAAGAAAACACCTCTTTTAGAGTAAGAAAATAACTTAATTTCATTAAAAAAAATTAGGGGCTTCCCTGGTAGCTCACTGGTAAAGAATCCACCTGACAATACAGAAGACACAATTTCGATCCACGGTCCGGGAAGATCCCACATGCTGCGGGGCAACTGAGCCCGTGTGCCACAACTATTGAACCTGTGCTCCAGTGTCATAAACCGCAACTACTGAATCCCACTCACTCTAGAGCCCACGCTCCGCAACAGGAGAAGCCACCCGAGTGAGAAGCCCGCACACCACCACCAGAGAAGAGCCCCTGCTCATCACAACTGGAGAAAAGCCCGCACAGCAACCCAGCACAGCCAAAGATAAATAAAGTTATAAAAAAATCAGGAAAATATTTACCAACGTTCCATTATACATAGAAAAGAAGTAAAGGAGACCCTGGAATTCTGAAACAGCATTTCAGTGGCATCTAGTCCTTTATGATCCTGACACAGAGCAGTCTGTAACCCTTAAATCTCCTATGAGGCTGACTCAAAGGAAAAAAGAGAATGCATGTTTGTTTGCATGGAAAGCACCTGGCAAAAATGTTAGCAGCAGCAGCCTCTAGGGAGGGCGGCCTTCAAGACTTGGCTAAAAAGTGAGCCTAGACCACCTAGCACCTTTAGACATATTCATTCATTTAGTGATTCTGGAACAGTCTGCAATACTGACTGCAAATGTTAAGTCTCTCCTACTTAAGACACCATCATTGCCTCAATGGTATGTAAATACATGAAAAATCAAAACAAAGACAGTATTACAGTAAGTCAGCATAAAATTAATATTTTCACAGGTATATGATTTAAATACTAGCTATCTCAGGCAAAGCATACCTGTTTCTGGGAGATCACTCTAAGTAGTAATAAAATGTTAGTGTTTTATCTATTCATATATTCAATAATAAACACAAAATGATCTCATTCTTCTCAGTTATGACACTTAAGATGTCCAACAAGTAAACTCTTGAGAGAACGACAAGTGGTTATTGACAAACAAATATAGGTTTCTGAAAGTATCAATTGACTCTGTCAAAAGTCTCAGAAAAATTCTCACAAATTTTTTGAGGTAATGTATTAAATTCAAAGTGACACACATTTAATGTTACATGTTGTAGAAACTACGATGTATTTTTTTTCTAGTTTTTTTAAATTGAAGTATAGGTGATATACAATATTAAATAAGTTACAAATTACAATATAGTGATTCACAATTTTTAAAGGTTATATTCCATTTTTATGTTCCATTTATGGTTAAAAATATTGGGTATATTCCTGGTGTCATACAATACATCCTTGTAGCTTGTTTTATACATAGTAGTTTGTACCTCCAAATCCTCTCCCCTATATTGTCCCTCCCACTTTCCCTTTCTCCACTGGTAACAACCAGTTTGGTCTCTATATCAATGAGTGTGTTTTTGTTGTTATTATAGTCACTAGATAGCTGTATTCTTTAGATTCCACATATAACTGATATCAGCCCTGGGATTTCTTTGGAAGGAACGATGCTAAAGCTTAAACTCCAGTACTTTGGCCACCTCATGCGAAGAGTTGACTCATTGGAAAAGACTCTGATGCTGGGAGGGATTGGGGGCAGGAGGAGAAGGGGACGACCGAGGATGAGATGGCTGGATGGCATCACTGACTCAATGGGCATGAGTCTGAGTGAACTCTGGGAGTTGGTGATGGACAGGGAGGCCTGGCGTGCTTCGATTCATGGGGTTGCAAAGAGTCGGACACGACTGAGCAACTGAACTAAACTGATAACTGATATCATACAAAGTTAGTCTTTCTCTCTGACCTATGTCACTTAGCATAATGCCTTCCAAGTCCATCTCGTTGTTGTGAATGGCAAAACTGCATTCTTTTTATGGTTGAGTAGTATTCCATTATATACATATACCACACCTTCTTTTACCCATTTATCTGTTGATGGACACTTAGGTTGCCTTCCATATCTTGGTAATTGTAAATAATGATGCTATGAACATAAGCATATGTGTATCTTTTGGAATTAGTATTTTGTTTTTTTGGATATATACACAGGAATGGAATTGCTGGGTCATATGGTAGTTCTATTTTTAGCTTTTGAGATACCTCCACAGTGTTTTCCACAGTTGTCACACTAATTTACATTTCCTACCAGCAGTGTACACAAGGGTTTCCTTTTCTCTACACCCTTACCAACATGTTATTTGTGTTCTTTTTGTTGATAGCATTTGACAGGTGTGAGGTTATACTTCATAGGGGTTTTGATTTGCATTTTTCAGATGGTTAGTGATGTTGAGTATCTTTTCATGTGACTCCTGGCCATCTGTATCTGAGAAACCTGCACATGGGTCAAGAAACCTGTACATCCGGTCTAGTTAGAACCGGATATGGAACAAGAGACTAGCTCCAAACAGGGAAACGAGTACGTCAAGGCTGTATATTGTCACCCTGCTATTTTAACTTATATGCAGAGTACATCATGAGAAATACCAGGCTGTATGAAACACGGGCTGGATGAAGCACAAGCTGTAATCAAGATTGCTTGGAGAAATATCAATAACCTCAGATATGCAGATGACACCACCCTTATGGCAGAAAGCGAAGAGGAACTAAGAGTCTCTTGAGATGAAAGTGAAAGAGGAGAGTGAAAAAGTTGGCTTAAAGCTCAACATTCAGAAAACTAAGATCATGGCATCTGGTCCTTGATGGGGAAACAAGGAAACACTGGCAGACTATATTTTGGGGGGCACCAAAATCACTGCAGATGGTGACTGCAGCCATGAAATTAAAAGATGCTTGTTCCTTGGAAGAAAAGTTATGACCAACCTAGACAGCATATTAAAAAGCAGAGACATTACATTGCCAACAAAGGTTGTCTAGTCAAAGCTATGGTTTTTCCAGTAGTCATGTATGGGTGTGACAGTTGGACCATAAAGAAAACTCAGTGTCGAAGAATTGATGCTTTTGAACTGTGGTGTTGGAGAAGACTCTTAAGAATCCCTTAGACTGCAAGGAGGTCCAACCAGTCCATCCTAAAGGAAATCAGTCCTGAATATTCATTGGAAGGACTGATGTTGAAGCTGAAACTCCAATACTTTGGCCACCTGATGTGAAGAACGGACTCATTTGAAAAGACCTTGATGCTGGGAAAGATTGAAAGCGGGCGGAGGAGTGGACGACAGAGGATGAGATGGCTGGATGGCATCACCTACTTGATGGACTAAGCTCTGGGAGTTGGTGATGGACAGGAAGCCTGGTGTGGTGCAGTCCATGGGGTCACAAAGAGTCAGACACAACCGAGTGACTGAACTGAACTAACTGAACTGAATTTGGCCATCTGCATGTCTTCTTTGCAAAAACAACATCTATTCAGGTCTTCTGCTCATTTTTTAATTGGGTTGTTTCCTTCTTGATATTGAGTTCTATGAGTGATCTATACATACTGGATATTAACCCATTAGTGGTCATATCATATTTTCTCCCATTCAGTAGGTTGTCCTTTCGTTTTGTCAAGGAAACCTCTGCTGTGCAAAAGCTTCTAAGTTTAACTAGATCCCATTTGTACAATGGATTTTCCTTAAGTTGACAGTCAGAAAAGGCATATACTTTTCCAGGTCATCTTATGCACGTGTCCCCAGCCAGTGTCAGCACTAAGAAATTAGCAGGTGAGATTCACAAAGTCAGAGGGATGCCTGGTGCAATCCTCAAGGGACACAAATGGATGAAAGTCAGAGTTAGCTGAATCCCATTTGCATAGGTATTTTATAGAGACAGAGGGCCACAGCTGCCCTGGGTGACTCAGGGAAGCCTCTCCAAAGGCAGCAGGATTTGAATGAAGTTTTTAGGAGGATCTGATGGGTGGAGAGGGAGCAGAATGGCACTACAGTGCCATTTTGGCTGAGGCCAAAAATCATAGAGCAGAATTCAAGGTATTCTTGAATGCTTGTGTGTCCTAACCAGGCTGCAGCAGAAAACTGGAGTTGGAGGAGCTGGAAGAAAGCGCAGCAAGACACTACATTTGAAGATACTATAGATTTAGGTGAAGACATTGAAACATCAGATTATCAACTGCAGTAAAATCATACACTGAATTAATGATTTTTACCTCTTTCATCTTTTTTTAAATTACAAAATAACACAAATTCACTGGACTGTATAAAAATGTTAATCAAACAAACCACTACTCAAAGATAACTATGAGTAGTATTTTAGAATATTCATATTAATTTTGTTTAAGTGTGGGTTTGCTTTTATTTTTAACTCAAGTGCATCATATTCTAGATAAAATTCTATATTTTTAACATAATATTAAACCATAAACAACTTCACATCTTACTGTAAACTCTTTGTAATTATTATGGAAACATTCCTTTAAATGTATTTGGCATAATTTAATGGTTCTCCTGTCATTTCATCTTTATTTTGTTTTTAGTAAGATTCTAATATAAATATGCTATGAATTTAGGTAAAAAGTTCCCCTCACTCATATTTATTTTCTCAGAATCAACTCCCAGAAGTAGAATACCTAGGTCACAGATTCTGGTTCTGCCACTAACTGATAAATTATGAAGCTTGCATTGAAGGTAACTTTGGATAGGACATTTCTTCTGGATAAACTTTAGAAAGTGATCTATCTTTGGCCTCTTGAATTTAGCCGTTGGCTTCTGTCTTAAGACTAATAAATATTAATGTAGAACAAATTAATCAGTTAAGACAAAGAATTTCCAACAGGAAAACACAAATACATTTTCCCAGGTTCAAAATACATGCTTTGCAAAATGCCTTAAGCCATTATTTTAATAACATAGCAACTCCCAGTTGGGAAAGGTAAGATAATTACCTTGAGAAAAAGAGTTCTTTGTCCTACTCCTTGAAATGGAAATTGTGCACTCAATTGACTTTTATACAGTCTTCTGTGTGTAGGTGTATTTATCTATACTGATTGGAAATTTTTAAAGTTGTTTTTTGTTTTTTTTTAAACTTCAAGCAACCTAGTACACTAAAGCTACAAAATACATAATCTTAGTACCAGTACAGGGCAAAAGCATAGTGTGGCAATATAGTTAGTCTTTGTTATGCAAAACTCCTATAACAGCAAACACCTAATAATGTTTTCAACAAGTCTGTTAAGCCTTTATAAAGTTCATCAAAACAAAAATAATCAAAGGCCTAAAAGGCATATCATATAAAATATGAAAACAAGGCAGAAAAGTAACATACTATATAAGATACCCAGCTCGTTTCACATATGGCTCATAAACCAGGTTCCCCAAACACTGCCTTTTTTAAAATCAAGTTGCTCTAATGCAGATGATGTTTTTAATTAGATATGCAAACTGTGTATCTTAAAAGGTCAGAGAAGTAACTAGCGTGATCTATTAAACTTTTAAAAAATTTGATTGCACTTATATTTTTCTTTCTTCCCCTCTCTGTATTTTTCTAATTTTCTAGAGTGTGCATAAGAAGAGAAAAAAAAACAATTTTAAAACCTTACTATTACTGGAGGTATAATAGGCCAATGGAGGCTTAAGCATACTTTAGAAACCTGGCATTTCTACCTCAGGGTTATGGTTTTTTATTCAAAGTAATTTGAAAGGCTTTAGAAATACCTGAAACATCTGCAAATACAAGGAGAAGGAATCAAATGTTATTGTGTTCTTTTATTGACTAGAAACTTAAACTGTGGACATAATTTTTGGGGGGAGGTATAAGATGAGGATTACTGCTCACCCTCAGGACAGATTTTCACAATTTCTCTTCAAGAAAGCAGAAATGTTTGGCTGTGTATCACAAAGCTCCAACAGCCCCTTGATTAAAGCTTTCAGCTGGACTGGGGTTAATCATTATAAGATTTAGTGATTAACTGGCTGTTTTCAGAGAAAGCACCGAGTATCTTGTTCCCATCTGCTTCAATTACATGAGGTTCCAGATTCTAGAAGGGTTGGGTTTGCAGCCATGAAATAGCCTAAGGGTGGGCAGGTAGTCACGACCTGATATAGTGGTGACACAGACTGTTTTGGGCACCAATTACATGAGGTTCCACATTCTAGAAGGGTTGGGTTTGCAGCCATGAAATAGCCTAAGGGTGGGCAGGTAGTCACGACCTGATATAGTGGTGACACAGACTGTTTTGGGCACCCACCCAAGACAAACTCCACTGCTTCCCTCTTTTCTTGTCTCTACATCTATCTGGCATTGGAAACACTACAAACCTCTGTCTTATGCAGCTGAAAAACTAAAGAAACGATAAGCTGCATTTTTCATGTCAATGTGTAACAAAACGAATACAGTATTGTAAAGCAAAACAAACTAAAAATAAAAATTAATTAAAAAAAAATAAAGTAAATCACCTTTCCAAATAGAGTAATATGTTAGTGTCTTACAGTTTAAAATCCGAAAGAGAGTTTAAGAACCAAAAGTTTTATCCTTTTTACACAACGGGGTTCCCTGCAGGATGCAGATGAGGGTTTCAGACTCTTTGTGACCCCATGCACAGTAGCCCACCAGGCTCCTCTGTCCATGGGATTCTTCAGGCAAGAATACTGGAGTGGATTGCCATTGCCTCCTCCAGGGGATCTTCCCAACCCAGAGACCAAATCCACATCTCATATGTCTCCTGCATTGGCAGGTGGATTCTTTCTCACCAGCACCACCTGTGAAGCCCCGCAGGTGGGTGAAGCACCAGAAACAGACAAGAGGAGGAAGGGGATCGCTTCAGATGTTCAGATGTTTGGGCCAAAAGTGAGGGAAATGCTTCTCCATGTGATTCATTTTTTGTATTAAATTATCTTACTTCAAAACTTTGCAAGTAAAATGCTCTGAATGATTCACTATGCCTGAAAACACCATAAATAAATGGTCTGTTACCAACTGGTAACATCATTGCTTTTTCTGATTTAAGTAGCCTCTTTGAGAACTATTATATCATTAGGAGTTTAGACCTCAGAAATCTTAGCTTGTTTTTAAGGAAGGGGCACATGGGAATATTTATGAAGATAAAAAGCACAGAAAACCTTGAGACTACATAGTTCACATAAACACTGTTCTCAGGATATACAGGCACACACATACTGGAGTGGAGGACAAGGCAGTGAACGTGGTGTTCCTGTCTTGGGTTGCTGGATGGGAGAAGTTGTTCACGTCTTTCCTCATCTCATAGGTTAAAGGCGTTTCAGAATGCTACTGCTGCTAAGTCGCTTCAGTCGTGTCTGACTCTGTGTGACCCCATAGACGACAGCCCACGAGGCTCCCTCGTCCCTGGGATTCTCCAGGCAAGAACACTGGAGTGGGTTGCCATGTCCTTCTCCAGTGCATGAAGGTGAAAAGAGAAAGTGAGTCGCTCAGTCATGTCTGACTCTTAGCGACCCCATGGACTGCAGCCTACCAGGCTCCTCCGTCCATGGGATTTTCCAGGCAAGAGTGCTGGAGTGGGGTGTCAGAATAGGATTCCAGAATAGGATTTCAGAAAAGAGGAGGAAGGGAGCTTTGCAGATTCACCCTATAAGGGACTATTTTGGGCTCAGGAGAAGAACAAATATTTATTAAGTATGATATGACTTCCTTGGTGGCTCAGACGGTAAAGAATCTGCCTGCAAAGCAGGAGACCAAGGTTCAATCTCTGGGTTGGAAAGACTCCTTGGGGAAGGAAATGGCAACGCCTTCAGTATTCTTGCCTGAAAAGTTCCATGGGCGGAGGAGCTAGGTGGGCTACAGTCCATGTGGTCACAAAGAGTTGGACAGGACTGAGCAACTAACACATATGCTAAGTGGTAGAAATGGCACCCCACTCCAGTGGTTTTGCCTGGAGAATCCCATGGACAGAGGAGCCTGGTGGGCTACAGTCCATGGAGTCGCGAAGAGTTGGACACGACTGAGTGAACGCTCACTTACTCACTCAAATGGATTATCTCACCAAAGTTGTATTTGACGAGGATAAAATGTTACTGCTTTGATGAGATACTTGTATTATTCCCATTATTATAGTCACCCTGCTTATGTAACTTCTATGCAGAGTACCTCATGAGAAACACTGGGCTGGAAGACGCACAAGCTGGAATCAAGATAGCTGGGAGAAAATATCAATAACCTCAGATACGCAGATGACACCACCCTTATGGCAGAAAGTGAAGAACTAAAGAGTCTCTTGATGAAAGTGAAAGAGGAGACTGAAAAAGTTGGCTTAAAACTCAACATTCAGAAAACTAATCATGGCATCCGATCCCATCACTTCATGGCAAATAGATGGGGAAACAGTGGAAACAGTGGCGGACTTTATTTTGGGGGGCACCAAAATCACTGCAGATGGTGACTGCAGCCATGAAATTTAAAGACACTTGCTCCTTGGAAGGAAAGTTATGCCAACCTAGACAGCATATTAAAAAGCAGAGACATTACGTTGCCAACAAAAGTTATCTAGTCAAAGCTATAGTTTTTCCAGTGGTCATGTATGGGCGTGACAGTTGGACCATAAAGAAAACTCAGTGTCGAAGAATTGATGCTTTTGAACTGTGGCGTTGGAGAAGACTCTTGAGAGTCCCTTGGACTGCAAGGAGATCCAACCAGTCCATGCTAAAGGAAATCAGTCCTGAATATTCATTGGAAGGACTGATGTGAAGCTGAAACTCCAATACTTTGGCCACCTGATGTGAAGAACGGACTCATTGGAAAAGACCCTGATGCTGGGAAAGATTGAAAGCAGGAGGAGAAGGGGATGACAGAGGATGAGATGGTTGGATGACGTCACCAACTCAATGGACATGAGTTTGAGTAAGCTCTGGGAGTTGGTGATGGACAGGGAGGCCTGGCGTGCTACAGTTCATGGGGTCGCAGAGTCGAACACAACTGAGTGACTGAATGGAACTGATTATTTCCATTTCACAGGTGAGGAAATTGAGGCTTACAGAAGGTTAAGCCTCTCATCTTGGGTCACATGGCTGGCAGGTGGCAGCTTTGGTACAGGAACCCTCTAGGTAACCACCATTCTATCCTGTCTTCTATGGATGATGTCCTTGTCCTTCTTCCCTCTGAAGTAAGACTGATTTTTTTTTTTTTTACAAAGTCAATCTGATCATGTTGCTTTTCTACGTAAAACCCTTCAACAGTTTCTCATTCTTCCTGGAATGAACCCAAACTTCTTAACATTATTCTAAAGGCTCTTCATAATTTCCCCCTGCCTACCTCTCCAGCCTCATTTTCCATTCTCCCTCTTGCTCCAATTGCTCAGAATGTTCTCCCCTCAAAAATGTCAAAATCTTTGGTTTTACAAGTTTTGCTGCATCTATTCCTTCTTCTTATAACATGTATTCCTCTCCCTTTTCCTGACTTCCTCATCCTTCAAGTCCCAGCAAAATGTACCAGGCCCTCCATCATCTGCTGCTAGGGTATGATGTCCCATACGGTAGCCCCTAGCCAGGTGTGGTCATGGAGCACTTGAAATGTGGCTCATCGGAGATGAGATGTAGGAAATACATACTGGAGTTTGAAAACGAAGTACAAGGACAAAAAGTAAACTATATTAGTAATGGTTTCCCTGGCAGCTCATTGATAAAGTCTGCCTGCCAATGCAGGAGACGCAGTTCCGATCCCTGGGTTGGGACAGTCCCCTAGAGAAGGAAATGGCAACCCGCTCCAGTATTCTTTCCTGGAGAATTCCATGGACAGAGGAGCCTGGCAGGCTACAGTCCATGGGGTCACAAGAGTCAGACACGACTTAGTGACTAAACAACAATGACAAATAATGGTGAAATGTTGAAATGAGAATATTTTAGATATACTGGGCTATATAAATGCATTATTAGAAATAATCTTACTTTTTCCTTTTTAAAATGGAGAGAATTTGAGGATTACATACGTGACTCATATGTCTGTGGGACAGTGCTGTTTAAGGGCATCCAGCACTTTCTTTAGTAACAACACATGGCACAGTTGTAATTATTTGTTTACTATTTGACATTTTTACCAGACCATGAGGTCTAAGAGGGTGAGCTGTGTCTGTTTTGTTCCCCCTGGTGCTCCAATGCTGACCACAGCAGCTGGCATAGTGTACTTAAATTGAACTGTTGAAATAGCAAAGGCTAAAAAAAGGAAATGGCCATCCACACCAGTATTCTTGCTTGGGAAATCCCATGGACAGAAAAGCCTGAAGGGCTACAGTCCATGGGGTTGCAAAAGAGCCAGAAACAATTTAGCAAATAAATAACAACAACAAAATAATTTAGGAGGTTAGGGATTCCAGGATGGAATGTAGACCTTGACCAAAGAATCTGACCTTATTACAAATGTATAAAATAAAGGGATAGAGTGAGGGAGGTAGGGCAGGTGCTACTTAGATAATTTAAGAAATGAATAGAGTCTGTAAGACTAAAAGCAAAACCACTATACATAAACACTCTATTCCAGCTGTAAAGCTTGCTTCTCATAGGGGTACAGGTAAGCAAACCCACTACACATGTATGCTGGAATTAGAAAATTAAATAGATGGCAAATGGTACAGGGATTTCCTGACAGCTCAGTTAGTAAAGAATCCGCCTGCAAGGCAGGAGACCCCGGTTTGATTCCTGGGTCAGGAAGACCCACTCGAAAAGGGATAGGCTACCCACTCCAGTATTCTTGGGCTTCCCTTGTGGCTCAGCTGGTAAAGAATCTGCCTGCAATGTGGGTAAACCTGGGTTCAATCGCTGGGTTGGGAAGATCTGCTGGAGAAGGGAATTTCTATCCACTCTAGTATTATGGCTTGGAGAATTCCATGGACTACAGTCCATGGGGTCACAAATAGTCGGACATAACTGAACAACTTTCACTTTCAGATGGTACAAGTCAAATTTATCACTATTAGAGTGGGATCTTTCAGCCTAGCAAGGAGAAAAGGCTAGAATGACCCATTTAGTAATGGATTAACAATTAGATAAATCGTATGAATTCATACTTAGCTAAGTATAGATACAGATAGGGGTGTGTGTATATATATGTATATTTATAGATATGGATTACGCATGGGCTGGTACACTCACATATATTTCCTTGCTGTTTCAACTAAGAAGGCTTAGAAGCAATGTGTGTGTGCTCAGGAGCTCAGCTGTGTCCAACTCCTTGTGACCCCATGGACTGTAGCCTGCCAGGTTCTTCTGTCCATGGAATCTTCTAGGCAAGAATACTGGAGTGGGTTGCCATTTCCTCCTCCAGGGAATCTTCCTGATCCAAGGATTAAACCTTACTCTCTTGAGTCTCATGCGCTGGCAGGCGGATTCTTTACCACTTCTAAGCCTGCCTTAGAAGCAGTAACATCCCAATAATCCCAGTAGTAATAAGGACATCTACCACCCAAATCTTGGTTTCTAATACTAGTCTTCAATAAAAGGAACCAAGGATCCTTGGCAAAACAGCTCTTGCTAAGATGGGGACAGGAAATATAAAAGCATCTAGTTTGTCAAAAAGTGTCCAAAAACGTAAAACAAAATACAATGATAGAATAAGTCAAAGAAACACAGGAGCCAACTTAAAGAGCTCCTAGTGGTCAATGCTGGAACAATTTGACCAATAAAACAAATACAGTGATACTGGGTTATAACCAAAATATAAATACCCATGAGTTCATGCTGGTATGAAAAATAATTGAATAAATAAGTAAATGTGGTAGAAGAGAGAATACTTCACATGGAAGAATTCCAAATGATGTACGTTGATACCTGCTATCAAGGAGGTAAAGCATAACTCCCTTCGCAAGTGTGGTCTGTGCATAGTGACTTTCTCCCAAAGAGTTCAGTATGGAAAAGAGAGAAATGTGGAAAATACTACCTTAACCAGATAATCCAAGTCAACATTAACCATGGTAAATTGCCTTAATAGTATGTATTCTTGATATGGTGTGATAAAAATGATCTATCTCTGGTCTTTTTCCTGAAAACCTATGATCTGAACTTGATTTTGAAAAAAAAAATCAGACAAATCACAACTGAGGAATATCCTTCTAAATAATTGACCAGTTTGCTTTAAACCTGCCAGTACTTCAGCGACTTTTCTGAAAAATTGGAACAGCCAAGGAGCCTAAGGAAGCAGGACCACTAAAGGAACAGAAAAGGGTACTACGTAAAAACAAAGGGAGTTTGAATAAACAATGGACTTTCATTAATGATAATGAATCAATACTGGTTCATAAAAAATGCTAAAAGAAGCTGTCAAGTCATAATTCTCTATCCTTTAAAATATCCTTTAGGAATGAAAGTAATGGAAAGACATTCTCAAATGAAGAAAAATGTTAGCAAATTTGTAGCCAGCAGACCTGTTTTACAAGAATTTCTAGAGGAAGTTTTTCAGTCAACAAGGAAATGATACCAGTCAGAAACTTAGAACATCAGAAATGAAGAACAGCAATGCAACCAAAAATAATTCCAAAAAATGGGAAGAGGATGACGTGAATAGTAACTTTTACAAGATATAGATAGCTGTTGAAAAAACAATATTGCAGAGGAAATTCATTCTTTAATATTGCTGAGACAATATTAAAGTCCTTTAAAAAACTTCACTGAAAAATGTAAGACATGAAACTGTATATACAGTGTAAACAAAATTTTGTTACTATGTATTAAATATAGAAACACTCAGAGCTCTGGGTGGTGGCATTTATAGATTTTAAAAACCAGTTTTATGTTTCCAAATATTCAAAATAAGCACTATTACATTCATGATCAGAGAAAGATAACCATGATTTTAAAAATTCACTGTCTTGCTAGACTTCATCTTAGACTCTTGGCATAAACATTTCCTTTTAGGCACACAATATAAGCTTCAATGACTCATCTGAATGTAAATTTGGCTCACAGACTCTAAAGACTTAGAATGAAATAGATAAAAAAGAATTTCTGTAATATCCTAGGACAAATAGGATTGCCGCTATCATCTACTGGCTCAGAACCCACACCCAAGTATCTCAAAAGACTTAACAAGATCAAATCCTGTTAATTTCCACATCATACATGTTAAGAAGACAGTGAAAAAGAAATTATGACTCTGACTGAATGGAATGCATGGAATTTCTAAAGCACAATGCTTCCTGCAATCAAAGCTATTGCAAAATGTAATGTCAACATTATTCTCATAACTGCTTCTGTCCTATTTCTTCATAAACAAGGGATGAAGACTAACCCTCAAATGAGATATTGATTACATTATGCTGTTATCTGAGTACACCAGAGGAAGGGGGCTGATTTTTTTCTAGCGGTCAGCTGAATGTGCTCACTTGGGCGGGATAATGAACAGCTACTATTTCCTGTCCCCCATTCTTCCACGCACAGACATCCCCATGGTCAGACCTGAGCCCACAGCGGTATCTCACCCACACTGACTCAATATTGGGGTAGAGGGATCACATGTCCGTGTCCTTCCCCAAGGTTTTCGAATAGCAACTGCTGGGGAAAACCCAGGAATTCTTGGTGGCCATGTTTCCAGGCTTGAGGAAAAGTGGAAGCAGCTCTGGCTTCTGTTATCCTGAGGTCAGCGCCACACTGGCTATTCCTGTGGACTTCACTTTTAAAGTGGCTTAAAATGGGTTTCTACCACCTGTATCCTCCATAGTCTCCAGTTATACAGTAACTTAGTAACTGTATTCTATTAGGAAGGAAAACATTCACAGTGGTAAATAATGAAACTTTCACAGAAATCCTTTGGGTTCAAGTGACATGGTTCTTACAATCTGTGTATTATTTTGGCACTTGACTCCAATCTCTCAGTACTACATTCTGATATAATTATTCCTTTACTCATCTGTGTCCTAGGCAGTTTAAGCTGTTAGGCTGTTTGCTATTTGAAGTCAAGAATTGGTTTTATTGGACTTTATCTCCACAATCAAAGTATGTATCTGCGTGGCATATAGCAGGCACTTAATAAGTGTTAGTTGATTTTAAAAGAATTAAATATGATCATGTTGCCCCTATTATAGAATTACTTCACTCCCTCAAACTTAATTGGAAATTTGTGGCTAGGCTGGAAAAATTAATTAGGAAAAAGGGGGCTGTTAACCCATTTAGTAATATAAGAAACTATAAAGAGAATGATTAAACTAATTAATAAATTGTTTCAAGCAGGTCACAGCCATTTAAATCATATAGAAATAATTTGTGGGCTAAGTTACAAATAATATCCTTCTACCTATTCATTAAAGTGGGTCCCTGAGGACGTCAATTAAGTCACACTTTGTTAGCTTGACTCATTTACTATTCCTACTTGAAAATATTCCATAAATCAATCTGTTATTAACCTTCTGTTTGAAAGGTGATACCTGCAATTATACACAAAATTTGCTCACAAACACAAATTCTCTTAAAAATCTACAAAATATAACAGGGATGGAGAGAGCCAAACCTAATACAATTCTTGCTTATTTTTGTCTTATTTTTCATTCTTCAGATACATTCTAACTTTATTCATGCCCTAGGCATATGCTACTCACTATAAATATCCCAAATCAAATCTGATTATCACTTTCTAATATTTATATCATTAACTGTTGACTGGATAGGGGTATAGTACAAAAGCCTAATCACACCTCATTCCTGCATACTGTCTAATATAACGACCTTCAAACTAGGTCTCCAAATTCACTTCATCTTCAGTCTTCCCTCTCTTAGTTGTTTGAGCTGCATTCTTCTACGAGGTGGGGCCAAGAACCCTGAAGTCATTCCTGACTTCTCCCCTCCTCTCTCACCTCATTTTTAACTCATTAGAAAATCTGACTCCATTTTCAAAGCCTACCTAGAATGCCACACTTGCCGCAACCTCCAGTGCAACCACGATATCTCTCTCTCTCTCCATGAGGTACCACACTAGCTGCCGAGGAGTCAAAGAATTTAGTGACGTTGCTATTCAAACTATTTCCATTCCCTCTGCTTATTTACGTGTACATATCTAAAAACCACTGTTTACATATCTAAAAACCAAGAAGTGGAGTAGAATTGATGTTAACCCCTTGCTGCATATAGATAACAAATTCACTTTTAAGAAGCACCCGTCATTCACGGATGCATTTCCAGTTACTATAATTTACTTTAATACTTAATAATGATTTCTAAAAATATATAAAATATTTATTTTGTTTTAGCAATTGTATACTACTATTATTACTAAATTGAAAAGAAGAATTTTAAAGGAGACTTATGGTCGTTAGAAATTTTGAAACACTAAAATTTACACTTATATACTTATTTTTGATACATCGAAGTATAGAGGATGATCAATAGAGACTTTCAGTCACAAAAGTACAACAAGCAGGTGCAACATGAATCCTGGACAGCTCACATTTTGACACTTAACAAGAAGGAAAATTACCTTCTATTTTAGACACTGTTATGTTTGGGTCTTTGTTAGTGTAGCTAAATCTGTTTATTGACTAATATATTGGCATAATTAAAAAGTAAACAGGCCTGGACAAAGATTCGTAACAATAGGATAAAATTCTATGGGGTAAACAGAACCGGTATATGATTGAAAGGAGAAAAAAAAATAGTACGACGCTGACAACGTTAAAGAAGAGTTTATTCATATATTTTTAAAGTAAGCAACAAAATCTTTCGCACAGTACTCAACTCTGAGTTAAAAGACAGCAATCATTCTATAAAAACATGCTAGTCAATACAATCACTTCTCGGGAAACTGACTTGCAGAAATGGAATTCAGTATCTTTCTACGGACTTGCAGACCAGATACCCCTTCATTTAGAAAAGTGAAACTATCAACAACATATTAGACTGGAAGACATGAGTGAATGAATGGATGGATGAATGAGTTGGATATTTTGGCTAATTGGAGGTTCCCAGGTTCCAAGTCATCTTACAAAAGAAAATAACATTTACTATTAATATTTCCACTTTCATCCAAACATTTTGTGCCAAGTTAACTAAAACTTCAGCTGTCAAGTTAAACATGTAGAAACACTGGAATGGCCACTAGAGGGAGCCCAAGTGTTTTTCTGAATGTATCAGAGAGCAAAGAGAAAAAGACAGAAAACACACAAAATATAAACCTGGGGGAGCCGGGGACAGGTGCATATGGGGGGACGGATCATTACCCGTTTCAGTAAAAAGAATATCTTGTTGAACGATGAGAGTGCCATTTTTGCAATATGTTACAAATTCCTTTTCTAGGTGGTTGTACATTGTTATGTTTTGACAATTTAAATAGAAGAATTGGCTAAACATAATATTTAAAAAGCCCACATACCCTAAAACTGGAAGGTGCTGGGTAGACTGCCATGATGACATCCATAATTCTCTCTGGGGGCCCCAGACTATCCAGACGCCTTCTTCAAAGCTTATCGTCTTACTGTCTACTCTCTTATAGTGCTTACTCTCTACCCTATTCATCTTTGCAGTCAACTTCGGGTGTGGTTTCCTCACTTTGTTTGGGATTGGGCTATCAAATTACAGCACTAAATCGGTGCTTGGTGTGACTTGGGAATTGTCTTTCTCTTGGCTGAGCCAAGTTACACGGACATTAAGATGAACGACTTTCATTCGGCATTCTGCTGTCTTCCCAGAATTAAGCGTGGACCAAGTCCTACTAGGGTGCAAGAGCCCCTTCATAAGGCTTCCCGGACCCAGTCTCCTCCCAAACTAGAACTCACTGGACAACCTCAGAGGCTTCCCGGACCCAGTCTCCTCCCAAACTAGAACCCACTGGACAACCTCAGTGATCCCCACGCTAGGATAAGGTTACAAACAAGCGTATCATCTCGTTTAGAATGAAGTTCCAGGAAACCTTAATGTAATGTTTTATATTTGCAGGCAGTGGTCAAGTTTGGGAATTCTCCCCCTGAGTTATCTTATTTGATCTCCCAACAATCCTTTTGCTGTGGGTGTCAGGGAATCACCATTTTTATCGATGAGGAAACTGAGGGTCATGGACCTAAGACTTGTTCAGTGTTGCTGGTTATTAAGCGTCAGGGACAGAAGTCAGTATACCTCTGAGGGCACAGATTATAACAATGAACAAGTATTGAATCTGGTCATACTAGTGTTTTCTGAGACACAAATAAAATTCTCCCCTTCCTTTTCTGTCAAACTACAAGTAGAAAGCAAGATGCAAGCAAATTTAATGACTTCACACCTGCTTTACTAGTTATTTTCATGGTATGCTTTCCTAAGTTTCTTTTTCATGTTCGGATGGGGTAATTTTATAATGTATGCAAATAAATTAGCAGAAACCAAATTAAATTTCACAAGGATAGGTCCTCTGCTGAATGCTGCTAGATTTAACATGTTGATTAATGCCTTGAGTATGGAATCAAAAGCATTCTTATTAAACTTAACAATGATACCCAATTGGGTGGGGGTGGCTGGCACTTTGGAGAACTGGAATGAAATTTAAAGTGACCTTGACAACCGGAAAAGGAAAAGAGGTCAAAATTCAATAGAAAGCTTTGTAGAGTGATTCATTCAAGAGAAGAGGGGGGAAAAAAAAAACAAAGGAGAACCATAGAAATCAGAGAGCACTGACTGGGCAATTATAGCAGAAACGGAGCTGGAGATCAGAGTGAACAATAGGCTTCAAAGGCATCAGCTCTAGACTGTCATTTTTAAAAGTAAGGCATGATATTGGGAGGGACAAATAGGGGGGAATTCAAGCTGATTCCCCAACTACATTTAAAAGAGATCAACCTTCACGGGAAAAAATATGGTGCTTTGTTGGAACCCTGAAATGCCTGAAGCTTAGAAGCCAGATACTGACAACTTTGCAAGGTCTCCTAGCAAATGAGAGTCTGACATAATGAAAAGTTTTTTTATTTTAAAAGATTCTGAAAAGTTCTGGTACTCTCTTCCTTTGTTCATGCAACGTTCTTCTTTCCCTTCTACCGGGGCAACATCTACTTTCCATCAAGAGGGCAGGAAGGCTTTTCCTCCTCCTCCAGGAGGCCTGCCCTGAGCCCTCCCCTTCTGGGAACCCCACTGACCCCTCATGTCTCCCAAGAGAACTTACTGGCGGAGTGCTTCACTTGTGCCATTTCACTAGTCTTCCAGGAAGCCCCTTACCTTCCACCTCTATGCTACTACTCCTACATTGCTATAACTCCTATTCTGCAAATGGGGAAACCGAGGAGTAAAAGCTTATGAACTGACTTAGCCACCTTCACTTGATTAGTAAGCAGCAGAGCTGCACTTGACTCACACCTCTAAGGCCATGCCCTCATGCCACACCCGCCCAACCACATGTGCCCACAGCACAGCACTGCTTGCTGTGTTCACATGCCTCCTCCATCCATCTGCAGCTCACTGAGGTGCCATGCTTTATTTTCAGAGCCCCATGTGGGGCTTGGGATGGACCAATCCATATGCATTCAATGAAAGGTTTTCAAACAATTAGATGGCATTCTGTGGGAATTTCTGCATCATTCTTTGACTGAAGGAAAACAGAAAATAAAACAAAGCTGAAGAGAATCTACACATTTATAGAAACTGGAAATAAGAATTCTGAACAAAGCCAGATCATATTACTAAAAGTGGTGTTACAATTTTCTTTTCAAGGAATTCTAAAGAATGTAAATTGTTAAACATAAGTTACTAATACCTCTGTACGTGTCTGTAAATGTACAGTGTGTATACATACGTCTATCTATAGTGCAATTTTATCTAAAGGTAAGGAGAACTATGACCCTCAGAACATGATCCTCAGTTTCCTCATAGATAAAATGGTGATTCCCAGACACCCAGAGCAAAAAGATTGTTGGGAGATCAAAGAAATAGAGGAAAACAACACAATGGGAAAGACTAGAGATCTCTTGAAGAAAACTAGAGATACCAAGGGAACATTTCATGCAAAGATGGACACAATAAAGGACAGAAATGGTATGGACTGAACAGAAGCAGAAGATATTAAGAAGAAGTGGCAAGAATACACAGAAGAGCTATACCAAAAAGATCTTCATGACCCAGATAACCATGATGGTGTGATCACTTACCTAGGGGCAGACATCCTGGAATGCGAAGTCAAGTGGGCTCTAGGAAGCATCACTATGAACAAAGCTAGTGGAGGTGATGGAATTCCAGTTGAGCTATTTCAAATCCTGAAAGATGATGCTGTGAAAGTGCTTCATGCAATATGCCAGCACATTTGGAAAACTCAGCAGTGGCCACAGCACTGGAAAAGGTCAGTTTTCATTCCAATTCCAAAGAAAGGCAATGCAAAAGAATACTCAAACTACTGCACAATTACACTCATCTCACATGCCAGCAAAGTAATGCTCAAAATTCTCCAAGCCAGGCTTCAATAATACGTGAACCGTGAACTTCTAGATGTTCAAGCTGGATTTAGAAAAGGCAGAGGAACCAGAGATCAAATTGCCAACATCCGCTGGATCATGGAAAAAGCAAGTGAGTTCCAGAAAAACACCTACTTCTGCTTTATTGATTATGCTAAAGCCTTTGACTGTGTGGATCACAACAAATGGTGGTAAATTCTTCAAGAGATAGGAATACCAGACCACCTGACCGGCCTTCTGAGAAATCCGTATGCAGGTCAAGAAACAACAGTTAGAGCCGGACATGGAACAACAGACTGGTTCCAAATTGGGAAAGGAGTATATCAAGGCTGTATATTGTCACCCTGCTTATTTAACTTATATGCAGAGTATATCATAAGAAATGCTGGGCTGGATGAAGCACAAGCTGGAATCAAGATTGCTGGGAGAAATATCAATAACCTCAGATATGCAGATGACACCACCCTAAATCCGTATGCAGGTCAAGAAACAACAGTTAGAGCCGGACATGGAACAACTGACTGGTTCCAAATTGGGAAAGGAGTATATCAAGGCTGTATATTGTCACCCTGCTTATTTAACTTATATGCAGAGTATATCATAAGAAATGCTGGGCTGGATGAAGCACAAGCTGGAATCAAGATTGCTGGGAGAAATATCAATAACCTCAGATATGCAGATGACACCACCCTTACGGCAGAAAGTAAAGAAGAACTAAAGAGCCTCTTGATGAAAGTGGAAGAGGAGAGTGAAAAAGTTGGCTTAAAACTCAACATTCAAAAAACTAAGATCATGGCATCTGGCCCCATCACTCCATGGCAAATAGATGGAGAAACAATGGAAACAGTAACAGACTTTATTTTCTTGGGCTCCAAAATCACTGCAGATGGTGATTGCAGCCATGAAATTAAAAGACACTTACTTCTTGGAAGGAAAGTTATGACCAACCTAGACAGTATATTAAAAAGCAGAGACAGTACTTTGCCAACAAAGGTCTGTCTAGTCAAGGCTATAGTTTTTCCAGTGGTCATGTATGGATGTGAGAGTTGGACTATAAAGAAAGCTGAATACCATAGAATTGATGCTTTTGAATTGTGGTGTTGGAGAAGACTCTTGAGAGTCCCTTGGACTGCAAGGAGATCCAACCAGTCCATTCTAAAGGAGACCAGTCCTGGGTGTTCACTGGAAGGATTGATGCTGAGGCTGAAACTCCAATACTTTGGCCACCTAATGCGAAGAACTGACTCATGTGAAAAGACCCTGATGCTGGGAAAGATTGAAGGCAGGAGAAGGGGACAACAGAGGATGGCATCACCAACTCGATGGACATCAGTTTGAGTAAGCTCTGGGAGTTGGTGATGGACAGGGAGGCCTGGCGTGCTGCAGTCCATGGGGTCACAGAGTCAGACATGACTAAGAGACTGAACTAACTGAAAGAGAACTATAAAGTATTTTAATATTATCAACTCAGGGGAACATGTTTGACACCAAATTACTATTAGAAAAGAATCCAAATTCTAAATGATCTGTAATCATTAGATTACTTTATCCAATCTGATAACACTATAATATTCTCTCCTAAACCTAAGACATATTTTGCAAATAATTTGAATTCAGTTTGTAAAAACAAGGATAATAAAAATTTAAGTACACCAAACAAACAATACTATATATATTTTAGTCTCACAGTCAATTGAGATAACACACTATTAGCACCCAGTTACTATGGTAAAGCATCTGCCTACAATGCGGGAGACCCGGGTTCGATCCCTGGGTCAGGAAGATCCCCTGGAGAAGGAAATGGCAACCCACTCCAGTACTCTTGCCTGGAAAATCCCATGGACGGAGGAGCCTAGTAGGCTACGGTCCATGGGGTCACAAAGAGTTGGATACGACTGATCGATTTCACTTCTTCACTGGTGATGAATATAATTGCTTGTAGCGCAGGATGAAATATTTCTGAAGACAGCGAGGTACTCACCTATAACTCTGGAATCAGCAGTGTAGTGTCTTACTATCAACATGACATTATGTTCCTTGCCCGGCAGAGAGTGGAACTAATTCTCAGCAGCACAGCCAACACTGAGCAGCCTCCTCTCAAGGCCATGCCATTTGTTAAAGGGAGCGCAGGCAGGGCTGGTGGCTGGAGAGATTAGCGAGTATCATTTCTTTCATGATATTTATTTATTCTTTAATGATTATTACTTTCAACCATTAACCACGTCTCAGGTTCTCTTTGATATCTTGCTCAAGTCAAATTCTGATTACAGAAAAGACTGAGAACATATTCAAAGCAGGGTTACATGGTGTAACTCTGGCAGCCCTAAGAAAGCATTAGCATGACTGCAGCATTTGAAAGTTCTGCTCCATAAAAATGTAGACACATTAACATGAGAGCACCAAATCAGTCACCAAATATCATTCATAATATTACAAAAAAGAGTCTAAAATATATTAAGGAACCATCACCTCAATACACCCTAAAAGATACCCTTTTATCAAGCAATCTCACAGCAAGCCAGTCCTGCGAACACTGGCGAGAACATTCAGAGGTTACAAACACATGGCCTCACTGACAACAGAAGATCAGACCATCAGAATTCCCTGCATTAACTATTTACTCTGCAGAGGAAGGACAACTATACATCATCTTAAAAATTCAATCAGAAATAGAAACAGACTTATAGATATCAAAAACAAACTTATGTTTACCAATAGGGAAACAAACATGGTGGGGGAGGAATAAACCAGGAGCTAGGGATGAACACACACACAACTACTGGAAATAAGACAGATAACCAACAAGGACCTACTGTGCAGTATAGTTCCCTGTATATAGGGAACTTTATATTCTGTGATAACCTCTAGGAGAAAAGAATCTGAGAAGAATGAATATATGTATAACTGAATCACTTTGATGTACACTGGAAACTAACACAGCATTGTAAATCAGCTCTATTCCAATAAAATTAAAAAAGACAAAAAAAATTCAATCAGAACACCACTGCAGAAGCTAGACAGAGAGAGAGGGAGGGAGAGAGAGAGAAGCATGGACCAGCCTTTATATTAGGAGAGGAAGAGATGGAATAAGCAGCAGAAAGAAATTGAGCAATGGCTTCCTGCCCCATAAAATACATAACTCACAAACACAAACATTCTTCAGAGACCAAGAGCTGAAGTTGTCCTTGACACCTTGGACATTAAGAGGCTGTTTTTCCCAGGAGGTGGTGCAAGGTCAGTCTTTTCTCACTGAGCTGGGCTTTCTAATAGGCTAGCTAAGGAATGAGTATTTACACACTGCACAATGCATAGTTTGGGGCCAGCAACACTGCTAAATCTAGTCTTCACTTTGGTGATAAGCAATTTGTCCTTCAGACTGAACACGAGCAGCTTGGGAGTTCCTGCTTTCAGCATCTGATTGGTTTGCTCTCCTGTGCAGAGCGGCTCACGTTCAGCTAGTCACATGTGTGTTGCTTCAGCATGTGACAGTGCTGGTTAAACCATTCTCACCCTAGAGCAGAGGGACATGGCTCCTAGGGCAAAGCTGTGAACGCTGGCCAAGGTGTCCGGATAAGTTCTGGATGCTTACTAGTCATGTTTGAGAGTAGGATTTTAAAATGGTGCTCCACCATATACCATTGGTTTGAATTCAGTTGAAAAGCTGGAGTTGAAAGGTCTTGGACAACAAGGAGATCAAACCAATCAATCCTAAAAAAAAAATCAACCCTGAATATTCATTGAAAGGACTGGTGCTGAAGCTGAAACTCCAATACTTTGGTCCCCTGATGTGAAGAACTGACTCATTGGAAGAGACCCTGATGCTGGGAAATACTGAAGGCAGGAGGAGAAGGGGACTGAGGATGAGACGGTTGGATGGCATCACTGATTCAATGGACATGAGTTTGAGCAAGCTCTGGGAGATGGTGAAGGACGGGGAAGCCTGGCTGTTGTTCCATGGGTCCACAGAGAGTCAGACATGACAGCGACTGAATAACAACAGCAACATGGGATTGTCTTTATTTTTTAAAGATTTTTTTTAACATGGACCATTTTAAAAGACTTTATTGAATTTGTTACAATATTGTTCATTTTATGTTTTTATTTTTGGCTGTAAGGCATGTAGGATCTTAGTTCCCTGAACAGGGACCTAATCTATACCCCTGCATTGGAACATGAAGCTTAACCACTGGACCACCAGTGAATTCTCTATGGAGTTTAATTTTTTTTAATATGTTTTAAGTTTGTATAAGAATATACAATTTCCTTTCTCTTCATCTGGCCTAGAATCACAGCCAATTTATAATGCTAAAACAAGATGCTGTCATCTAATTGGTGGAAAACACTGATTTGCTTTCTCTAACCTTGAAGAAGAGCAACAATAGAGATGTTATTATAGTTCCCCAAAATTCCTAAACTTGCTAACCTATTGACCCTAATAGTTACTTGCTATTTATTCTTCTACTGAGCTCTCCTTAATGAGAATTTTCACAAAGCATGTAAACTATGTCCTTACCATTTGCCATTTAAAAGCTTACGTCTTTATAATAATTTCCAAAATTATTCCTCATATAAATAAGCCATGATCTGTTTTTAAGTTTGGGAAGCTTAAATAATCTACTTAAAAAGAGACCTACCAAATAGTTTTGCAAGACCCCCAGGCTTGCTTGTTATTAACCGCTGGCATCATTTCTTCCAGGGCTTGGGAAATCCTTGAGCTCTGAGTTGACAGTGCTTTGTATTGGGAAAGTATCCTTGCATACTTCACAAGAAGCTTGCTAATCACACTGTCAATGCCTAAAACGTGAAGATCTCAAATGATCCTTTTAGAAACAAGTTGTTTGTAAATCAGAAAATGGGATTTTTTCTTAATATCCTCCTGAGTCTATTTTCTGGTTCCTTCCATACTGAGGAAGAAATGTATAACTTTCTAAAACTACAAAACTCCTTAGCAGTTGCCTCTCAAGAGAGTGGAGCACAATAAGCAACAAAATCTATCTAAGCAGAAAATATTATAGACAAGCTCATTTCTTCAAAGGGCAGCCTTAACATTCAACTAGAAAGCTTTCTTTTCATTGTGAGTATTTTTACCTTCGGTGTTAAACACGGTCAGCCAGGTATGGCACTTACAGGAGACACACGAAAAGAAAACAAGCAGATCAAAGAGAAAATCTATAAAACCAAAGCCCGCAAACAACTGCAACACACCAAAATGGTTTCCTTGCTTTATTAGTTCAATGGTCATTTTTCTAACACTGTTATCAATTATTTTACAGGTGCCAGTATCCGGTGTAATCTAAAGTTGAATGATGTTCCTACCAATTACATAAGTAGTAAACAAAAGAATCCAGCAAGTTAGCTGTCAGCCTATTTGTTTCTATGAAAAGTGCAACTTGGGACAAGAAAGTTCCTTTTATGAAAGGTAAGCCTGGGTCTGAAAATAAAATATATCTGGCAAGGCAGCTAAAAACACCACTTACTGATGTCTGATATTGGATTAAAAGTTAAACATGGTGATTAACAAAATCAAGAGTAGGAGCTAGAAAAAAGAATATATTCTTTCTACAAAGAATCTGTTTGGACCCTGAGACAATAGCCTAAGTGCTTTTGTTTCAGTCCACAGGCATATTATTGCTATTAGAGAAACATAAGGGGTCTATAATATTGCCTCACATGTAAAGAAGGTAAAGGATAAAAGAAATCATCTGAACACAACTTGTCTCTTATAAAGGAAGTAATTCAATTAACACCACTTTAAGGCTCTTAGGCTTCCTTTTATCTTTCTAGAGCTTCAGCCCTACTCATAAATGTTTTTTATCTTATTTGCTTTATTTTGACTGATGGCATTGGAGAGCTTTCTGAATAACAAGCAGTGACATTCTATCCACTCTACTTACTGATAGAGAAAAGTATGCTTCCTTTTACTAGAGAATTTGTCATAGAATGACCCAAACAAATACAAATAAGCATGTATGATGACTAGTTACTGGGCAGACAGCCTGGCCAGCCCCTTAAATCTTTGAGGGCAAGATGCCGTTAAAATCCTTGTATCTGACTTGTGAATTTCAAATTCTTCTTTTGTCATGAAGCGAGCTACGTGACAGCTGGTAGGCTCTCTACTTAGAACGCTGTGTCTGTTGTTCCACTGCAGGGAGGTCCAACCTAAAGGTCACCGGGTGTCTAAGAGAGACTGAGCTTCCTTTTGAAGTTTAGAATATTTGAGACTCCTAGGGCCTGGCCATTCTGGGTGTGCTTTCCACACCACTGAACGTTCCTTGATGGGGAAGCACCAGGCCCTTTTAGTATCTTTATTTAGCTCATGATCCACATATTATTTGTTACAGTGTGCTTTGGAATATCCATGTCCAAAATGATGCCAAGTTCAATTACTTTAGAGTCTAAAGGCTATTTTTTAGACTCTCCATGAACCTAGAGCTTTACTCTACACACAAAGATGTATTTTTAATAGCAAAATACCATTACAAAAGTTCACTGAACAAAGGTAATTTAAGAAGGGGTAGGAGACATTTGTTTATGTCAAAAATGTCCTTTGGACACCTGGTCCATATTAAAAGGTCCTTGAAATTTGGTTATATCCAAAAAAGCACATAAGCGTATTTGGTCCATGACAAGTGATTTTGGAAAGGACAAATAAGAAAGTCTTTTTGGCATGGACCAAATGTCTCCATGGATGCTTTCAACAGGACCAGATGTCTTTCAAGGTTAAGGAGAGCCATAAGATGTAAAAGGATAATTACTTTATAAAGGGTAGGATATTTTTCAGAGGAGAAAAAATAGGTAGTAAGTGATATAAGACTTGATAAAATAATTATTATAACAGTCTTCACATTTACTGAGCTCTACTGTATGAATCTCTATACTTGCCACAGATTATCATATTTAATATTCATGATGGCCTCTTAAGATAGTTACAACCAACATCCACACTTTAAAGACGAGCCAAGCATATTTATGGAAGTCAAGAGGCTTGCACAAAGCCCCACAACTAGGAACTGAAGTCCTCTGCTGAACCCACCCAATGAGGATTTGGTGTGACACTTGAAGTGATACTGCTAGGTCTTGAACCCAAGTTTGTGGTGGTACAGCAGTCGGTCAGAATTCCCCACCAGGCCTGTAAAACCAGCATTATGAAAACAGGAAGACCTAAAGAAAGCTCGAGTCAGACCTTTGAAAAGCAGTACGAAATAGTCTGAAATTACCACAGACACAGGACCAAAAGCAGGGGAAAAATAGAAAAGGGTGATAGTTCTGTAACACTGCCACTGGGTACAGCAACTGAGGTGCACAGTAAGTTGATACATCCCAGAACCACCAAGCACCACTTCAGGTTATGCCTTACACACTTCCACATTAACCCTCCCATGCTGTTGTCTCGATTTAGATCCCGGTTAATATCAGTAATATTATTATGTGCACGCAAAGACAATGCCACTATACCACTACCAGCCTTAGAAGGAGTACTTGGCACTGGTTCTTGGAAAAAGGTTTATCCTAAACCACCTAGGCCCTTACCCGTTTGCCCTAACCAGTTAGATAATTCATTATTTTCGACTTCCAAAGAGAAACATTAACTCTAATGTATTTGGGTGCATTTATAAAGTCAACTGGCCTCAAATTTCATATATTTCTATTAAGGAAAAACAGCTTGTTTTCTATGTGCCATTAAACTAATGATTTGCTCTTCTGCCGTGTATACATCATGGGAGAAAGAAAACACCTAGTAACGTTTGCCTCTAGGATAACCTTTCTTCGCACTAGTTAATATCAAGGACGTGTGACGACCACATCAAAGCCATTGCCCTTCTCCCCTTCATATTTCACAGTGACTCACCCAAAGATGCCAGAGTAAGGTCAGAAAAATATTTATGACTCTGTTGAATATGGATAAAGAGCTCTTTTTGTTGATAGGGTTACCACAATTATTTTTTTTACCTTATGACAGTTTTTAGAAATTAGGCAGAGAGAGAGTAGTTACTCACGTTCTCCTTGTCAGGAATCCCTAGAAGGGGAAAGAGAGGAAGAACATGAGTTAGAAGATCAGCTTGGAAAACGGAAATTAAATCCCTTGCTGAAGCAAACCAAGTAAAAATTTGATGTTTTCAATTTATCTTTCCATAAAAATATACATAATGCTGCTTGGAAAAATAGCAGCACCTACCAAAATCTGTAACATAAACAAATCAATGAATCAGAGCAGGGCTATGTGCCAGACAACAAGATTTCATGCTTATTTTGCTTTTCTACCATAGCTTTACTCTCCTAGAGGTAAAAATTCATCCCTGCTTATTTTACACCATGTGAGCAACTAATTCCTCTGTCTTGAGCACCAGAGCACTCAGAATTTTAGAAAAACATGTCAAACTCTTAAGTTGCAATTGTTATATTTTTACAAGGCAAACCACCTCACACCATTCCAGGGATCTGAACTTGGGGGCAAGTTGCACATAAAAACCACCAGCACACAATTTTTATTTTGGGCACAGCCAACTCTTGCTACTTTCAAGTCAGGTGTGAGCACAGCAATGGCTGTTTCCAGGGATGTCTCAATCTTCTTAGCAAATAAGTTGATCATTCATCCATTCACTCACAAACATTGGCTCAGATGGTAAAGAATCTGCCTGCAAGGTGGGAGACCTGGGTTCGATCCCTGGGTTGGGAAGATCCCCTGCAGAAGGGAACAGCTACCCACTCTAGTATTCTGGCCTGGAGAATTCCATGGACAGAGGAGTCTGGCGGGCTACAGTCTATGGGGTCACAAAGAGTCGGACAGAATGTTTTCAATAAGGAGCCACACAGGACTTAAAATATTGGCATTAAAGGCACCAAGCACCCATCCTGATAGGCTGCAGTGAGCAGGAGAGGGAAGAAAGGAATAGACTGCTAGGAAACATACCCTAATTAAACTTTGACCCCCGTAGTATCAGGACATTAAAGCTCTGACAGGAAACAAGCGGATGGAGAGGGTTGTTCTCTCAAGCAGAGTATTAATGAACATGTTTGCCATCACTTCCCAGATCTCTCAGAAAGAGTAAGGGTATCCCAAGGTCAGCACTCAGAAATTCATCTTGAATCCATCTAGCCATTTATCCTTCCACCTATCCAACAACCACTTGTAAGGACTAGATTTGACAGAATGAGGAAATACAGGGTTGTAACAGAAGCTTACTTTCTAGGAGGTTTAATAAGACAAATGCAGTTGTACAAACCATCATATTGGAGCGGATAGAAGTTAGGGGATCTGTAGAGAAGTAATATTGAAAAGGTGATCTCGGACATGTAGGAACCTGAAAGTTGGGCTACGGCATTAGCAGTCTTGGAATTTCACTTTCTATGGCTGGCAGTGGACCACCATTAAAGGTTCAGAGCAACAGAGTGATATGAACAAGAAAAAGAAAGGAAGGGACTTTTCAAAATTAAAAGACATTTAAGATATAGAAACTGAAGACAATGACATAGGTCCTTGATTGAAGTCCAAAGACATTCAGTTGGGGAAATTTGGATTTGGATTCAGTGGGGGCTGTTATTAAGGAAAATCATACTAGCAATTGGGTGTGATAATGGTGTGGCTTTTGCATGGAAAAGTCTACATTTTCAAGAATGTCTGCTGAAATGTATATATATGACTAGAAGAAGAAAATATGGCAAAGTGATTGTATGAAAATACCTATCAAGTTAATAATAATCACATTCAAATATTAAGGTTTAATATTAATTAAATCAAAGTGATGAAAATACAGGTGTTAACTGTATCATCCTGTATGTTTGAAATTTGTCATAATAAAAAGTAAATTGAAAAAGTTCTGTGTAAGTCAGGTGTAGGGTAAACCAAGGGTGAAATAATGAAGATTCACGGCCATTGAGCTATCTTTGCTCTCAGGTCAAGGGTGATGAGGCCCTTAGCCAGGGGGCTGCAGCAGGGACAGAAAGGAAAGAGTATGAACACTATGGAGGAAGGAGCAAGGGACGGACCAGTGATTAACCTCAGTGGGTGGAGGTTAGGGAAGAGAGGGCTCCAAACAGTGGAGGCCTAGCCCCTGGTATGGGAGGACAGTGAAGTTATGAACGGAAATAGGCTTTCAGCAGAAGGACGGTTTGTGGGAATCACCACGTGCTCCATTATCGACACGGTGAATGCATGAGGCCAGCAGGCCGACCTGGTGGAAAGAAAACCAGCAGTCATTTGGAAAGTTAGGCTGCCTTTTGTAAGACTCAAATGGAGGTACTGGTTCCAGGAAGGATCTGCATCAGTTGCAAGAAAGGATGCAATGATCGAGGGGAGAGGATAGAGAAAAAGGGAAAACAGCCAAGGCTGAACTCGAGTAGTGATGGAATTTCCAGAGGAGGGGAAGAAGTACCCATGAAAGAGACAAGAAAGCAAGTGGCCAGAGAGACCGAGAAAACCAGGATAATTCAGTGGAGCCTGGGACCCAAGGGAGAATGAAGACAACATGGAAACTCTTACTCAGTCATAGAGAACGGGGAATAGCAATGACTGAGCCTGGCCACTGGTTGGTCACTGGAGAATTTAGATGGCTCGAGTTGGAAGTCAGACTTTGAGGGGTTAAAGAGTCACTGGTGTTGAGAAAATAGTAGCTCACATCATTTGAGTTCTTATTACACGCCCAGTGCCCTTCTAAATGGGATTCTCAGGTGGGGTGGTGTTAAAAATCTGCCTACTGAAACAGGAGATGTGGGTTTGATCCCTGGGTTGGGAAGATCCCCCGGAGGAGGAAATAGCAACCCACTCCTGGATTCTTGCTGGGAAAATCCCACGGATAGCGGAGCCTTGTGGGCTACAAACCAGGGGGTTGCAAAGACTTGGAAGTGACTGGGCACACACGCATGCACCCTTCTAAACACTCGACACATGCGCTTCTTTCAGTCTCCAAAACAATGCTATGAGGAAACGGAGGCACAGAGACATGAAGTGCCTTGCCAGCAGCCACACAGCTAGGAAACATCACAACTGGGATTTCCAACTTGGTTACCGATCATCCCTAGACCAGCCAGAAGAGAAAAATCAAGAACAGGAGAAGAAATGAAAGGAAAGAAAGACCTCTCCTCCAACATCCACCTCTCCAAGGACAGCAGAGAAACTGAGAAGGAGAATGCACAGGCTGCCCAGAAGCATGAAACAGGGCAAGGGAGCTCGCTTCAGATCCGGATCAAGCGAGGAGAAGGGTCACCTGTAGAGAGTGAGCAGTTTGAACGAGAGAGTGGGAATTCAAGGAGGTATTCGAGAAGACATGAAGGGTGGCTCTGGCTCTGAGATGCTTGGAGTGGAAGCACTGCTTGGCCCCCAGTGTGTCAGCATGAAGTGCTGCAGCATTAGAAACCCCAAGGCTTGCGGCTTTATCACACATACATGGACAAGAGCCAAGCCCAGGGTCCCAGAGCCTCAACAAGCAACTCTCAAGGAGGGTACTGAGTGCTAAAAAGATGTTTCCAACATGCATGGACAGATAGACTCAGGACACAGAATTACTTTGAGTCTAGTGGGCACCCATTAGGAAAGAGTATCACAGAGAAAAACTTCCTTTCTTTTATGAGCAGCCAGAGACCAGTCTCCTACAAAAGGCTCCGAATTTGAAGAGAGCACGATTTAAGAAGCATAAAGAATGATTCATGCTGCTTCTTCCCTTAAGAGCATCAAAATAAGCAAGAGGTGGGGCACTCAGGTGTCTACATGTGACTGAGATAAACACAGTTCATGAGTCTCATTTTAAAAGAGCCCCCAAACCATACTTTAAGAGGAAGGTCCTTTGAGAAACATGCTGAAGTTCCAATTAGCACCAGAGCATACTTCCCTCTATCAGCTAAGGCCACATAATTATATTGCAGGAACAATTTTTATTTTATAACCCAAGAATGGGCTGGCGGATCTGTTTATCCACAAAAGAGTCTAGAGATTTATTCTGTCAAGCTGGTGTTGGACATATTTTTTTGTCACATGAAAACACGTAGCACACAACAAATTTTTAGATACAAGTGTTCAGATTTTTCACTTACTGTCATTGTTGGAGCCCGTTTCCATAACACCATAAGGAGGAGCCAGAAGTCCTGCCATGTACTGTCGATATTTCTGAAAGACAAGATTGTAAACTCAGTGTATAGATATTTACTCACTTTGGGCATTCATGTGTTTACATGTTAAAAAGAAGAAAAGCTGGATGTCAGTAAGCATCTGAGTCTTGTATTTATAGAGCCACGAAGCATGCTGTCTGGGCTCTGTGGCCTAAAATAAAAATGCTGTGTTCTAAAGAGGTCTTCCCGGATGAGACTGAAAGTGCCCCTGCCTGGGCAGGGGGTTCTATTGCAGCCCACTCCTTCACGTGTTGTGATTGATTAACCAAACAGTGTGGGCTTTTACCCTCCCCTCCACCTCCTGGCTGGCTTCTCATTCTCTCAAACATGTGCTTAGGTTTTTGTGGAGGAAAAAGACATTTGGTTTTTATAGATGCAGATACAAATAAAAGTGCCACCTTCCTAACAGGTGAATGGCACTCAATCGGCTTTCAAAGCAAAAAGAAATGCATCTCTAGAAAGTGTCTGACGTGAAAGAAGCTGATTCACTACCATTTGCCAGCTTCCTTTTACACTGTACACCTGCCCATTATGTGACCTCCGAAGAACCTGTGGTATGTTGTCAAATAGAATGGTTTGGCTTCATTTAGAACTATTTAGATCCTTCTGAATTTTCTCCCTCTGACTTTTGGTCCAGACGTGCTTTAAAACCTGAGGCTCAGTGATATATATTAGCGCCGGGAGTCTGTGTTGTTTTGAAGGAATAAGACTTGGTGAGCATACAGCAAGCAGATCAAGCTCCCAGTGAGAGAGAAGTGACATTTACGAAGAATGGAATATGAGTGCGAGACATCCTCTCTTCTCAGGTAATAAATACAGCCTCCTCCCCTTGCAGAATGAAAGCTGGGCAATTTTATTTGTTGCGTGGTGTCATGTATATTTATGGTTTATAATTATGATGGCACATAAATGTTAAACAGCATAAAAAGAATCAACACTTCATAATGTGCTTGTGGGTTACACAAACGTCAGCAGAAAAGACTTCATCTGTAGCAATGGGCAGCTGGCAGCACGCAGTGTTTGAGCAGCCATCTGGCCCATTTGGTAGATTTGAATGGTGTTTGTAATGTAACATTGATGAGCTCTCAAAAGAGCCTTCTTCTAGTCAAGATGTGACTAGCTTTTTTTTTTTTTAATCCTTTTTTCTTCTCTTTCTGAGGCAACTATACTAACACCTGCATGCAGACATTCAAAATCATGATTTCTCTCTGCCTCTGAGTTAACTAATCACTCAAAACATACCCATGGGACCAATCCATCACCCTGAATTCCTGCATTTCCTTTTGATAAGTTCCTCGTTCTGCTTTTCCTTCTTCTTATGATACCATCTACTCTTCTTCCTCATGAGAAAGCACCAGGCAAAGCACATTTCTGGGCATAATGTTATGCTGGACTCTGAAAAAACAGGCTCAGAGAGAGCAGATGGCAGCTAGGGTATATTCTAAGAAGGTTCTATGACCCCCCCCCCCCATAACCTTTTGAGGTATTTCTCTCACTGTTAGCAACTCCATTAACAGGCTCCTGAAAGAAATAATTCATGTTAAATTAAAGGAGCAATTTTGCTTTGCTTAGAAATGTTGTTTTGGATGCAGCGAATGCATTTGTCTCGGGCACCTCGAAATCAATTTCCATGAACTCCACGGAAGCACCTTCCTGACTCCTAAGTGAACAGGACTCTGCCTTCCTTCAGCTCCATAGCATGGGGTCTAGGGTTTGCTCATGGAGCGTGTTACCAGAGCTGTCACTCCTGGGAAGGGAAGACAGAGCAGCCATTCAGGGAGCAGAGTGCGGGCTGCGTTCTGGCACGCAGATGCACTGAGCACCCACTGTGCCCTAGACACTGAGCTCCCTGCAGAGGTGGGCAGGCATGGCCCTGTGCACTTAGAAAGCATCACTCTCCTACAACAGCACAGGAACTGTCGTACTCAGTACAGGGTACTCTGTCTTGCACATAATAGAAAGTTAATATATATCTGTTGGCTTTCGGAACGTGAATGGAAATTTTCATACATACATAAAAATAGAATATCACATCACATACTTAACATAGAGCCTCAAAAACTGTTAACTCATGACTAATGTTATTTCACCCACAATCCTATCCACTTGCCCCTTCCAGAGTTATTTTGAAGCAATTCCAGATATCATATCATTTAATCCACATATATTTCAATAGGAATCTCTAAAAGGTAAGGATTCTTTTTTTCCCCCAAAACAAAACCATAATACCACTATCTCAACTAAGAAATGTAACATCTCCATAATATTCAGTCAGGTTCAAATGTCTAATTGCTTTTATATGTCATTGCTGAATTGAATTTATAAATAACTTATTAGATACATAGATGAATGGAACAGAAAAGAGTGTCCAAAAATATACCCAGGCATACATACATGGGCACTTAATTTACAACAAAGGAGCCAAGAATATACAGTGGGGAAAGGACAGACTCCTCAATAAAAGGTGTTGGGCAAACTGGACAGCCACCCGCAAAAGAATGAAACTGGACCACATTTCAGTTCAGTTGCTCAGTCATGTCTGACTCTTTGCGATCCCATGAATAGCAGCACACCAGGCCTCCCTGTCCATCAGCAACTCCTGGAGTCCACCCAAACCCATGTCCATTGAGTTGGTGAGGCCATCCTATCGTCTCATCCTCTGTTGTCCCCTTCTCCTCCTGCCTTCAATCTTTCCCAGCATCAGAGTCTTTTCAAATGAGTCCATTCTTCATATCAGGTGGCCAAAGTATTGGAGTTTCAGCTTCAGCATCAGTCCTACCAATGAATATGCAGGACTGATCTCCTTTAGGATGGACTGGTTGGATCTCCTTGCAGTCCAAGGGACTCTCAAGAGTCTTCTCCAACACCACTCTTCAAAAGCATGAATTTTTCAGCGCTCAGCTTTCTTTATAGTCCAACTCTCACATCCATACATGACCAGTGGAAAAAACGTAGCCTTGACCAGAAGGACCTTTGCTGACAAAGTAATGTCTCTGCTTTTTAATATGCTGTCTAGGTTGGTCATAACTTTCCTTCTAAGGAGTAAGCGTCTTTTCATTTCATGGCTGCAATCACCATCTGCAGTGATTTTGGAGCCCCCCAAAATAAAGTCAGCCACTGTTTCCACTGTTTCCCCATCTATTTGCCATGAAGTGATGGGACCAGATGCCATGATCTTCGTTTTCTGAATGTTGAGCTTTAAGCCAACTTTTTCACTCTCCTCTTTCACTTTCATCAACTGGACCACAATCTTACACAAAAATTAACTCAAAGTGGATGAAAGTCTCAAACACAAGACCTGAAATCCATCTATTTGCCATGAAGTGATGGGACCAGATGCCATGATCTTCGTTTTCTGAATGTTGAGCTTTAAGCCAACTTTTTCACTCTCCTCTTTCACTTTCATCAACTGGACCACAATCTTACACAAAAATTAACTCAAAGTGGATGAAAGTCTCAAACACAAGACCTGAAACCATAAAACTCCTAGAAGAAATCATAGGCTAATGTAGGCTCCTTGACATTGATCTTGGTAACTTTTTTTTTTTTTTTTTGGATTTAACACCAAATGCAAAGGCAACCAGAGCAAAAATCAGTCAGTGGGACTACATCAAACTGAAAGGTATTTGCACAGCAAAGGAAACAATCAACAAATGAAAAGGCAAGGTATTAAATGGCGGAAAATGTTTACAAATCATATATCTGATAAGGGGTTAATATCCAAAATAAATGAGTTTTAAAAATGCAAACTCATAGATACAGAAACTAGACTGGTGACTGCCAGAGGTGGAAGGTGAAGCATAGGTGAAATGGGGTTTAAAACCTATTTCTGCAGAACCTTGAGCTCCTGGAGGACCCTCAGGCAAGGCAGCACATAAGCAGAGCCTTCAGCTCCTATGGCAACTTGAGTGTCTTCACTTTTAGCTGATACAGAATTTAGAGTTCCAAGAGTAATTTCATTTGAAAGACGACTTATGCTTCTGAAAAGTAAAAGTCTGCTAACAACAAGATTAAATAATCTTTCAACTCCCAGCCAGAAAGATGCTATTCAGAGAAGGCATTTCTTCTTCTATGAAGAAATCAACAAAGACCAAATTAGGATTTGCCTATGAAGTGCTGGGGGGGAGAGGAATAAACTGGGGGATTTGGGACTGACACATACGTACCACTATATATAAAATAGATCACTAATAAGGACTTACTGTAGAGCACGGGGAATGTTACTCAATACTCTGTAATGGCCTATATGGGATAAGAATTTTAAAAAGAGTGGATATATGTATACATATAATGGATTCACTTTTCTGCACAGCATAAACTAATACAAATTGTAAATCAACTATAATCCAAATTTAAAAAAAGGAAAAAAAAAGGGTCAGACATCTATGGTTGTAGGCTGGCCAGATGACAAGTTACCAACAGAACCGGAAGAACTAAGAATTTAACTAATATGCATCATAGTGCAATGCTGACCTTCTCCAAGTGAGGTGTACAGACCCCCAGGGTAGCACCCAGCAGGACAAGACGGGGTGCGACAGGGGTTAACAGAAGCTGTTCCTAGAGCTTAAATGTTATTCTATGTCAAGTAGTTGAAAGGACTACTTTTATACTTTTATATTATGGAGCAGAAAACTAAATTTGCATACATTTTAAAGATTAAAGCATGCAACTTCAAAGAAATCTGAGCTTGCTGCTGGCTGCTTCTAGCTACAAAGGGTCTAGACCCCGGGCATTATGTATTGATTTCCTCTGCATTCAGAGAACTTCAGTGGAAAAACCCAAGTGCCTCTAATGTAATGGAAAGCGTGCAAATGCTGGATTCACACAAGAACAGAGTCAATTCTGATTCTGCCATATGCTACCTACGTGAACTTAAGTAAGTTACCTCAGTTTCCTGGGCAAGGAACTTGGGATAATATCAGCTATCTTTCAGGGCCACTGGGAGGATGAGAAATAAACTCTAAAGAAGTGCCCAGCATACACTAGGGACTTAATAAATGATTGCTGATGATAAAAAATAATAATGAGGAGGCGGAGAATAAACAATAAACAATCAAGAATTATCAAACAAATCCCAATATATTTGATGATATATCCCAGGCAGAGTCTCCAGCTTTAGGGAAAAATACTCTCTAGGTGACTTTTTATTACTGAGGCCACTGATACACATACAACATAAAGATCCACAATACATCCACTGACCTGTCTAGTAAAAGGAGTTGTAAAAATAACATCTTAAAGAGTAGATGTTCTTAAGTCATTTACAATATACTGCCTATTTTCATATCCACATGGGAAAATAGTCCAAGGGGAAAAAAAGAGCACAAGAGAGTAAACCCAAAAATAACTAACAAAAATCAGTAAAACCTTGTAGCCATCAGAACAGTTTTTGGTTTACAAAATCTTAAAAAAAAACAATTCTCTAAATTACAATTGGCCAGTTTACAAGGCAAAGTCAGTGAATGGAAGAAGTCCTCAAGCTAGAGAGGCTAGAATCCTGTCCTAGATGGAGGGGAGAGATGTGCCACTGGCTATCTTAATGTTTTCTGAGAAAGCTGAGAAAAGACAAAGTATGACCATCTTAGGAGAGTTAAAACCTCATCCATCTCTCAGCTCCTTCACTACTCCATCAAGGCCACTGAGCAATGCTGGCTGGAAGGCTGTCAGAGCAGCCACCAGGCCAAAGGAGGCTGGGGGTAACCCAACTCTGCTCCAGAGTCTGGAGCCCCAGCCTGGGCTGCGCCCTCCCAGAGCAGGGAACACTTCTCTACACAGTGGCTCCACATGGCCCAGCTGTAGCCCAGCAGCCAGATACAAAAGTTGGGTGGCATGTGCTGGAGGAGCAGGCATAGTAGAGATATGTCACATTCTATCAGTCTCAGTTTGCCAGGCAGGGGACTTCCCTGGAGATCAGTGGTTCAGACTTCACCTTCCAGTGCAAGAGGTGTAGGTTGCAACCCAGGTCAGCGAGTTAAGATCCTCGTGGCCAAAAGAACAAAAACATAAAACAGAAGCAATATTGTCACAAATTCTATAAAGCCTTTAAACACGGTTCACATTAAAAAGAAAAATTGCCAAACAGGACTCACAGAGAATAAAGGCAGGCGGGCAGCTTGAACCCTGGCTGAATCCTCTGTGACAAGAGAAGAAGGGGTCCCTGTAGGGCAGAACTCCCCACCCTGGACGTCAAGACCTTCCTAACACACTGAGGCCTTTCCTAAATGTTCTTTGAGCTGCTGCCCGCTGCCAAGGCGTCTAGGCTGCCGGCATGCCACGGTCACCACGTTCCCAGCAGCCAGGCAGAGACCTCGGCTTCCAATACTGGCCTTCCCAGCAACTGTCCCCTTTCACCACCAACTCCATCTACCTAGAGATCACCCAGTGTAGGAAAAGCATAAATACCATTCTTAGGTTGGGCTATCAGCACGAAACAGGAAGCCATGAGGACTATGGACAGGCCTTGCTGTAAACACCTGAGGGCAAGAGGGATGCACGTGCGCTCAGAACAGGGACACACTCATGGCAGCCCGTGGCAGGCAGTGTCCAGGGCTGGGGAAGAACAGAGGCGGCTGCGCTGGTGGGTGGGGATATGTCCTGGCATCATGTACCAGTCATTACGTCTACACTAGATTCTCCCAAAGTATTGAAGCTGAGTTCCTGAAATGTAATGACAAACAAGTCACCTGGACTTTCTCTGAAAATATCCTGAATATGCAGTAGAAGAACTTAGAACAGGGATATAAAATTCAGGCTCCCCCCTTTTTGTTTGTTTCTTGGCAATAGTTATTTCTTTACAACTTCTATATGCTATGTAAGGTATGGCGAGGAAATGGGCATAGCACACTGCTCTAAAGTCCCAGAGATCTGGAGAATTTTTAAATGTGTGAAGCATAGATGAGAGGGGAGAAACACAAAGCGGTTGTAAAGGGAAATCTCCCAGGAGAATTTTCCTGTTTACCCTTTTAGAGCCGTACGGATTGCTTCTCTCACAGCAGGTCACTGGCTGGACCAGTTCACCTCTTATGCCAACTTCCTTTGTTTCCTTGTTTCTTGATTTCTATAGCATTGACCTCACAGGGCACAAAGAACTTTCATCGCCTCTTCTTCAGTGATGTTTAATTCATCCTTTGGCTCTACTACAGCTATTTCTAAATGGAGGCAGAATTCTGCTTGCCAACTCCTGGCCATTTTAAATTCATGAGCAACCTGCAAGAGCTATAGTTTGGAGGGTGATAATGACAACAATAGCTCTAATGGAGGAAGTTTTCTGAACCTGAATCACTTAGGAATCCTAGAGTAAAGCCTGAGTAAGATGATACTGCAAGTAAGCAAATACAGTCTCCCTCCAAAATCTTCTGTTTGAAACTCTCCCTCCTACTGGCCTGTGAAGGTGAGAGATCGCAACCAAAAGGTGGAGGGACCCTCAAGTACTCTCAGGTGATATCAAGGCTGCAAAGAATATATAGTTAGGCAGCCCTCGCTCAATCACAGAGATGAAGTCAGATTAGCCCTGAAGGAAAGGAAGAGGAAAATGCATTCACTTAATCAGTCAAGGAGATGAGAGAGGCACAGTGGGGTCTTCATAGAGGCGTCCTCATGGGCTTTGCATCTAGGAAGGGGACAGCCATTCTCATCTGATCATACAGTCATCTCAGTGCAGGAGCTAGAAGGAAAAAAAGTACACTGAAAATGTGGCTGGGTGGTGGAGTGTGGGGCAAGTTCAGATATGGGGCTCAGGGCAAGGACATGGAATATGAGACTGAGGAGGCTTGGAGGTAAGAACCAGGGGGCCTTCCAGGTAGAGGGAACAGGGGTGGTGTGGAGACAAAGAAGTGTGTCTGGCAAGAGAGGGGAAGTCACTGTGGATAGAACGGTGCTCGGGCCAAACGGCGAGGCTTGGAGGCCATGATGGAGGTTTGGAACATTATCCTCGTACAACTGGAAGCGGTTTAAGTGGAGAAGTGACAAGGACAGATAAGTGTTTTTAAAAGATCAGCCTGGCTAATGTGTAGAGAACGGTTTTGATGGGAAAACAAGAAAGGCATTGAGTCCTTAAGGGGAGGTCAGGCCTGGATGTGGCCCCTCAAAGGGGCCTGAGTCTGGGGGAGAAGGAAGAGAGAGGAACGTGGACAGAGGGTGGTAAAGACCCTTTGTTCCTCAAGGCCAAACAATCTCCAATCATTTAGACTTACTGATAATAAAGACAGATTTCTTGCTGAAGCACGCTCAACACACGTGCACTTTTAATATGACTAAAAGGTTGGGGGATTTCAGGGGGCTCACTGGAATGATTATATAATAATTTTAAGTTAGTGCACACTCTGCATCTTTGTGTAAGATTTAGTTAGCCATGTGATTCAGTTAGCCACTCAGCTTTGACTGAGTTAGCCATGAGCTTCTCTTAGAAACATTCAATTGAGAGGAAGACACACACAGTAGGTCAATGCTACTTAATTTAGTCATAAAATAAATGGCTCTGGGGCTGTTACTGCACAGGAAATCCTCCTCACCTCTCTTTTTGCTAAGCCTGAACTTACACAGTCCATCTAATGTGTAAATGAGATTATAAGCACTGTCTCTACATAGCTGCTGCCTCCTTGTTTATAGAAAAACCTACTGATTGACATTTTATTTAACCATATTTGTCTTCAAAGTGATATATAGTTACTCTCAATTAAAATGATCAAGCCCAGTGTTTATGAAACTAATAAGAATATTGTAAAACACATCATGGGAACAAGCAAATTTCAAGTAAGTGTTTAAATGTTGACACAGAATTAGGATGCATCAGTCATTTAAAAACCTAAAACAAAGGATCATTTCACAGAAAATAATAGCCTAAGACTGTCATAAGAACACAGAAGAAGCTACCAACATTTTGGTTTTGCTTTCTTGCTCTACAATGTACTTTATAAAGGGCAGCAGGCAGGGCGGGAGGCGGATGGTGAGGACGGATTCGGGAGGTGCTGTGGTCTGGATGCATCCCGTCAAATTCATATGTTGAAATTCTAACACCCAGTGTAATGTTGTTAGGAGGTAGGACCTGTGGGAGGTGTTTACGTGTGAGAATGAAGATCAGCGCTCTTCTAAGAGCTCCCTAGCCTCTCCTGCCAGGTGGGGACACAAGGAGGAGTGTCATCCTGAGAGGGCCCTCAGCAGAGGGCTGGCACCCTGACCTCAGACTGCCAGCCTCCACAACCGGGAAGAATCATTTTCTGTTGTTTAAAAGCCACCCCGTCTGTGCTATTTTGCTATAGCAGCCCGAACAGACTAAGACAGTGGGGTAGCAGGACTTTTCCTGGCCCAAACACATACCTGAACTTCCTAATTGAGAGGCACTTCTTTAGTTTTTTGACTTTGTCCCTCAAAACTTGAAACCGCTGGGTCACAGGTACTATGCATTTCTGTGCTTATTTCCTCTAGAAGCATCCACCAGCTCCCAGCTGTCCTATCTCCTTAATCCCAATCCTACCCTGAAAGCCCAGGGGGCGTACAGGATTCCAGCTTTTGCCGCATTCATGAATGGACAACAGCAGTCCTTTTTCCTCTCTAGGATGTTGACGGAGCTCCACAGCCTGGAGTCGGCCACTTCCCAGCTTCAAACATGCTAGACCTTTGGAGCCTCTGTACTTGAATTTACTCCTAACTCCTGCAGCGTTCTGCTCACACACATGGTGCTTTACTTTCTCCGTCTCCCTTCACAGGTAACATTTCTATTCTGCTCCAGGTTGTGATAAACAACCTTGAGACATCCATGTCAATCCAACACACACTGACTGCCTATATCTGGGGAATCATGGTAATACAGCCCTGTGTGGTTCTGCAAGCTTCTGTCTATTATGGAATACTGTACCCCTTGAATCCCTTGAGTGGTTCCTGGTTCCTGTCATCTCTCCATGTTAGATCATCCTGAAATTTTTGCTTTTAAAGAAGGGACAGAAGAAGCATGAAGATCAGTTGATGCTGATAAAACAAGACCTAAACTCAACTCATCAAAAATCTCTAAATACTAATCAATTTTGTTATTTAAAAGAACGTACAGTGGGATAGAGCAGCCGGTCTGCTCAACCAGAATTAGCACCAAAATGCACTCGTTAGTGAAAATTTAGTTTTAAGAGACCCATGTATGAATCTAGCTGGGAAAAACTGGCAGCCATATATAAATAGATGATGGTAGAAAATGATTCATTTTATATATCCAACTTATTTTTTTCATATTTCTGCCTATTGCTATTGCTTTCTAAGCCACATTTTTAAATAAGTTTGCCTTTTGATTTTGTTCTAACTACCATCTCTATCTCCCATTCTTCCTCTCTAGTATAAAAATTGTTATTACTATAAAATTTACAAAAGCACGTGCTAAAAAATTTAAACTACATGGTTTGTAAAATGAAAAAAATGATTCTCCCCTTTCACTCCCCTCCACCTACTGACCTACCCCACTACTGCTGAGCTAACCCTGCTGACACTCATTTCTTCCGTGGATCATATGGTACATTACAGTTTATCCTTTTTTTCCCTCTCCAATAATATATTTTGGATAGCTTTTGCTATCAGAACACATTTTACTATTATTGCTTTCTTGTTAGACACCTCCTTTTTTTGGCTACACTCCCATTTAGCCCAACTGGGGGAAATCTGGAAAATATATTGAGTTTGCATTGGCAACAGATCTTCTCTGAGTTGCAGACAAAAAGATAAAGATCATATACACAGGTCTTATCACGTGGTGATTTCAGTTGTATTCTTGACAATGAGATAGAACTGTAAAAGTTTAATTCCAAGGCCAACAAATATGCAAGCATATCACTCAGAAAATGTCTTTGATCTTTCTGATGGCTTTATCTAATTGGTGTCATTATGTTGTAATTCCATCGACTGCCAACTGCATTTTTTTGTAGACTTGGCAAAGGCTTCCCATGTCATACATTTGAAGAAAAAACATTGCCTGTGCTCTCTCCCCCAAGACTGTCAGAAGAAAAAAAGAAATTTAATTAAATTTCAATCTCTGACAGTTTAAAATAATAGAACAGAAATTATAAAACATTATGGATGGTGGCTGAATATTATTAGTGTTAAAAGGAACCAGATTTACTGATTTTGATAACAGTGTTATGGGTTATATAAGAAAATGTCCTTGTTCTTTTGGAACATACCCTGAAATATTTAATATTTAGGAATAAAGGGAGTACAATGTCTCAACTTACAAATGATTCAGAAAAAAATTAAAAAGAGACAAAAGAGTGATAAAGCAAATGGGGCAAAATGTAAATAATTGGCAGAACTGAAACAAAAGGCCTAGGGGAATACTTCATATTATTCTGAGTATATTTAAAATAATAATAAAATTAAAAGTTTCCAAGAAATGACAAGAAATCAGAGTTGAAACTTATAAATGATTACTCTCAGGGCATTTGGGGGCTTCCCTGGTGACTCAGAGGGTAAAGAATCTGCCTGCAATGCGGGAGACTTGGGTTCAATCCTGGGTCTGGACGATCCCCTGGAGCAGGGAATGGCTACCCACTCCACTCTTCTTGTCTGGAGAATGCCAGGACAGAGGAATCTGGCAGGCTACAGTCCCTGGGGCCACACTTGCTGTGTTTACTCTGTCAACATCAGCCTTCCCCAGCTCAGCTCATTTACAGGCTCCGTCCCAATTTGTAGGTCCAGCGGCCTCTGTCTCTCCCGCGGATGGTTACCGAGGTGAAGCCCCGTCCCTACCAGCTGGGAAGATCCAGAGCGGTCCCTGGGTGTCTATGTATCTTGCATGTGGGGCGGAGGGGTGCGGGAGTGGAAAGGGCTACAGAGTCACAGCCTCCCCCAAATCCCACCCGGTGTGCTTGGTCCCATTGCTGGGCTTTGATCCTGACTTTGTATGTGTCCATTCCTTTGCTAGGACTCAAGTCCGACTCTCAGTGAAGTACACAGCCTGCTTGCCCTTGTCTGTCCCTTCCCTGGAAGGTATTTCTGGTCCCTCTTATCTCTAATTCTAGGCTGGAATACTGCCCAACCTTGACCGACAACCCCAAACTGCAATGCAGTCACTTGGTCCAGTTTTTGTTTATTCTTCCTCTGCTAGCAAACTTTTCTCTAGGCCCCAGCCTCCAGACCAGAGGACCCTCTTGGTCTCAATGCCTCCTGGATCAAGGGGGACTTTTCTGGGCTCTTCGAGCAGTCATTTTGATTGCTGGCCACAGCCCTCAGGGGTCAGCCTTACAGCTTCTGTGCCCAGGTTTTCCAGGAAGCGGCTTCTGTTTTCCTTGTATTCTCCACTCCGGGCTGTCTTGAGGCCTGAGGACACCAGCTGTTCCATCTTCAGTGCAGGCAGAGCTGAGGAGTCCAACTGTCCCACACAGAGTAACCTCTGATCACACACAAACACAGGCTAATTTCTGCTGCAATCTAGAAACTCAACTTCAAATGTCAACTCTCAGAAAATAGCTAAGCTACAGTGGGCTTTCCTATAAATTCTCTCTCTAGCACTACAAAGAAAGAAACAACCTTCCACCAATCAACACAAAATCTAAACAATGATACAAGTATGCTGTGCTTATGAAAACCCAAAGTATAAAACATGAATTTGTGTTTTCCAACACTTGTAATATGTAAGTATTCTTGATTTTATTACAGGTTTAAATAAAATTCCTGATGATTTGAAAATATCATATTTTGCCCTAATCTATATAGGGTTTCCCTGGTGGCTCAGATAAGTAAAGAATCTGCCTGCAGTGCGGGAGACCTGGGTTCGATCCCTGGGTCAGGGAGATCCCCTGGAGAGGAGCATGGCAATCCACTCCAGTATTCTTGCTTGGAGAATCCCCATGGACAGAGGAGCCTGGTGAGCTACAGTCCATGGGGTAGCAGAGTCAGGCACGACTGAGCTGCTAAGCACAGCACATATGGACATGGTTTTTGGCTCAGACAGTAAAGACTCTGCATGCAATGCAGGAAACCCTGGGTCCAATTCCTGGGTCAGGTAGATCTCTTGGAGAAAGGAATGTCTACCCACTCCAGTCTTCTTGCCTGGAGAATTCCATGGACAGAAGAGCCTGGCGGGCTACAGTCCATGGGGCTACAAAGAGTCAGATATGACTGGGTAACTAATACTTTCACACTACTTTCACTGAATACACCGAGGTATATTTAGGCTGGGAGAAAAAAACTGAAGCACATTGCATCAGAGATTTAGAACAATTTGGAAAGAAAACTTCAAGGGGTGGAGAGGCACCCTATTAAATATTCCTTATAAGCCTCACTGGGAGAGGAGATATTGCCAATTACATTTCCACCCAGCACACAGCTGATGTGGACAAAAAAGGATTCTTCCTGTAGTGAAAATGTCAAGCTGAAAATGGCACCTTTAAGGAGAGATGTGGGGACAGCCCATGAGGAGGGCAGCCAAGTGAGGGACCCTGAATCTGGACCCCAGGGCCCATAAAGAGTCTTGTCTGAACCTTCTATGCTCACCCTCAACCCCCTACCAAATGATGACATTATGGTTCATCTCTGCTCTTTCCTCCAAGCAAGATGGGTCAGTCCAGCCTGTCTGCATCCCAAAGAGCTGGGACTCCTGCCCAAGTGCCTCTTCATTGCACATATGGGTGTAGGGAGCTGGTCAAAGGGAAGGAAATTAATCTAAAAGAAAATGCTGACTGGAGGGGGCCTGTCCAGATGGGCCCACAGAGTGATGGGGGCCTGGAGAAAGGTGTGGAGTTGTGGGGGAGCACCAACAGAGTTACTCAGAGCTAGGTGATGTGGAGTGTGTGTGTGTGTGTGTGGGGGGGGGTGCTCTCAGAGGTACAGGACTCGGCAACCATGCTGCACTTCCTGGCTTTCCTACGCTGACCCCAGCTCCTCCCTTCTCAAGTGTGGCCCTCCTTGCCATCATTTATGGTGATCTGCACCTCCCTTTCAGATCTTTGTCGTGATCTTGTTTTGACAATCTTCCATCCTGATGTCTGACCTCTAAACCCCCGATTTCCTATATGGAAATCCTCTTGGTACCTACATCCCTATTCTCAGCTTGGATCCACTTCTGGCCACTGCTATCCCCATCCCAAACCAGACTCCACAAAGTTGGGCGCAGGTTGCTCCAATGCCCAGCTTCCAGCCTGCAGGCCCACCCCTCTGATGCTGCCAAATAACATGGTTCCTCCGAACATCTCAGCCACAAACTTGTCACGCTGCCATTTATGCTTCTCGGCTGCAGTTGACAAGAGAGTTGTCTGCACACTGTGAAGTGCCATCAGATGCTGTTTCTGAGTATTACATACAGATACAAATGGGAGAAGGCAACTCCAAAGATGAGAATTTCTATTTAAAACATCCTAGAGAATGTCCATCTTCATTTCATTATTTTACCCAAAGCTGAGTCTGCAGAGAACACTAACTATGGTGTAGTTTGTCTTTTGGGGGTGACAAAAATGTTCTAAAATTGATTGTGGTAACGGTACTACAACATACTAAAAGCTATTGAATCGTACACTGTAAGTGGACACATGGTATGGTCTGTGTATTGTGTCACAATAATGCTGCTTAAAAGAAAGAAATCCTAAATGGTCTACAGGATGTGACCCTAACTTACCCACTATATCCACCTGGCTGTCGGAGGGAGGGATCAGACAAAGATGTCATTTTCCAGAAATCCTGGGTGGGCTCTGCTGAAGCATATACCCTGATTTTACCTGCATGAAGCCCCAGGCTGACCATCCCTCCTGCAGGCAGCTCCCCATGCAGGAACACTGCACACCAAGAGGATTGGCATGTGTAGGTTTCTTGATGCCTATAGCATGCAGAGCTACGCCTACTTTTTTCAGCATTTGATTTTTCAAACAAAAGGAGAAACCAAGCACATAAAACCCAACAGTGAATTGATGAGCAACTTTGCATATATATAGAATTTCCAGGCAATAAAGCATGCTCTCCAACAAGCTTGTCTTTGTTTAGAGGAAAATTATGCTTTGCTTTCACACAATGCCCTCTGCCAAGCCCAGTGTGCCCTCCTAATTTAAATTAGTCTTTCAATTGTATGATCGTTCCAAAAGAAACTAATTTTCACTACACTCATTCAGGGAACTTAACCAAAACTTGCATTTTTGTTGGGGGAGGTGGCAAACCCACATGGTGAGGTTTTCTGCTTTGCCACAGTTTTAAGATTAATCATTTTATGAATATCTATAAATATTATTTTGATTATGTGAATGGCTTTAAATAGCTGTTTATGAAAAACTCACAATACTGTAAGTCTGCAAAGAAATAAGCCTAATATAAAATGTGAGCAAGAGAATGATACCCAAATTGCACAATTATATTCTAATTTGTAGATTATAATTCAGTGTGCCATAATAATTTATCCTGAAAATTATGTTATCTCAAAAAGAAAGATTAAAAAACTGATTAAGATAACTTTTCTCACAAATCCTAAAACACTTCATTCCCTGAGTAATTTCATTCTGTCCTACCTCAATAAGGACATTTCAAATCAAAGACCTCAGACAGAAGGTTAATAAATCTTGACGGCTTCAATAGGCTGTTTTCTTATTGTATGGTAAATTCTGTGTGAAGTTCAGAGTTCATATAATCTGGCATGAAATGGAGGGTTTAAAAAATAAGTTTAGAACTTGGCTATTCAAAAAATGTCTTAATGGTATCTCTTCCTCACTACTGGGATATTTCCCAGAAAGGGCTCCATTTCACTATAATTTTTTTCTAAACAGAGCTATGATAGAAGGAAATACCACGACTTTGGGGAGCATGAGAAATCTGATCAACAGTGGCTTAATTTTTTTTAATTGTCATAAATATACAGCTCATTCTATAAATTCAAAATCTGGACAAGTCAATCATTCTAAATGGCTTTGGGGCAAATTCTGTTAGTTTGGTTTTTTGGAGAAAGTGTTATTTTTATCCTTTGCCTTTCTAACTTCCTCCTTCCCTATGCAGAACAAGATATTCATCTCTGAATGCCTTTGGTAACCTAAGCATATATATCTTGGGGACAAATTACATCAGCATAAAATTCAGAATTGGCAGTCTCAGAGAACAGAGTCAGAAGTAGGTTTGCTATTCAGAAAATTAAACCATTTTAGTGATAATTAAAATCACAGAAAATTATGAACAGAACTCAGGAAATACATCTTTTTTGGCAGGTTCATATATGTCACAAATCAATACATACAGTTTAATCTCAGGTAGAGCAGGCATTGTAAAGTTTCACCAAAAGCAAAGAATAAGTGAACTCTCAACTCTTGGGTAGGGGAGGCTGCAAAGGTGGAAAAGGGTCTCAGATGCCTTAAAAAATATTCCCTGGCTCTGTTTTCTAGCAGTTGCCTGTGACAAGTTCCAAAGAGCCAAAGTTTTAATTAAATACTATGGAAAAGTAGGATGCCACATCCCTTAAAAAAAAATCAGAGTGGCTCACAACAGGACAGGGAATCAAGAGTAAGTACTAAAAGCAGAATCCAGCTGTTGTCTCAAAAAGATTAAAAACAAAGAAGAATTGAAAACATTAAAGCAAAATGGTCGTAGGGATGCTGCCAAGGGAGCATTTAAAACAGACCCAGAAAGTAACAACAAATCGCTCCCCTCTCTGCACCTTCCCTCACATACCAGAAGCCATAGGGAGAGCTCGAAAGAAAATTCAAAACACACTTCTTCTGTTTGGTATACTTTGAAGATGCTCAGAGGAGAAAGCATCAGTCAGACAATGAACACATAGAAAGTTTAAGACAGTTCAAGTCCAATTTTGTGATAATTATTATATAATGTTCATTGCCCAGTTTTAGAGGCCAAAATAGTGTGTGCAAATGCCTAAGTAGGAGCTTTTTTCAAAAGGTTGGCACACACTGGTATAAGAAAACAGATGGCAAGACATCTATGCCATTATTTTGGGCTTCTCTGAATGCCCCCTTGGAGCAAAGATTCCAGCACCCACCTCTCACAATGTCACAGATGAGCTTTCTCTTCTCATTAAAATTTTATTCTTGCAGTCAGTCTCAAAACTCATGGCAGACTAAATTCCTATTCAGACTGAAATGAATGTATCATTTTTTCCCCTACTTCTCCAGAGTCACTCATATGCACTTCCAAAATAAATCTTTGGCTTTTTACAAAGTGACTCTTCAACTCTTTCTCACTGAATCCTTTTCCCTAGAAGGAAGGGAAGTGGGAGAAGGTGCGGAAGGAAAGGAAGGCAAGGAAGAAAAACATAAGAACCAGAATTATAACCAGGATAAAGCTTAGCCCTGATTTTATACTGTAAGCCTTACAGTAAAAGGTAGTTTAAAATTCGGATTCAATACCAGCAAGTTAACTGATGTAATACACCACATTAACAAAATGAAGGGTAAAAATCATATTTTCATCTCGACAAATATAGAAAGAACATCTGAAAAAACTCATCATCCTTTCAAAATAAAAAACTCTCAACAAAGTGGGTATAGAGGGAACACACCTCAATATAAAGGCCATACACGAGAAGCCCACAGCTAATATCATATTCAACATAAAAAGCTGAAATCTTTTCCTCTATGATCAGAATGCCCATTCTCACCACTTTTATTAAACATGGTATTGGAAGTCCTAGTCAAAGCAATTATGCAAGAAAAAAAAAATAAAGCAGCATTCTTACCCTAAAAGAAAAGTAAAACTATTATTTACATATGATATACTTCATTTATATACATATACAACCTTAAAGATGCCACCAAAAAACTGTTAGAATAAACACATTCAGTAAAGTTGCAGGATACAAAATCAATACACAGAAATCTGTGGCATTTCTATACACTAATAATGAACTATCAGAAAGAAAAACTAAGAAAACAATCATATTTACAATTGCAACTAAAATACCTAGGAATAAATTTAACCAAAGGGTTGAAAGATTTGTATGTTGAAAACTACTAGAAAATAATGAAAGAAATTGAAGAAGACACAAATAAACGGAAAGACAGTCCAAGCTCATGGATTGGAAGAATTAATATTGTTAAAATGTTCATACTACTCTAAGTAATATACAGATTCAATGCAATCCCTACCAAAATTCCAATAGCAATTTTTCACAGAAATAGAACAAACCTAAAATATATCTGAAACTATAGAGACTGTGAATAGCCAAAGCAATCTTTTTTTTTTAATTTTTATTTTTACTTTATTTTACTTTACATTACTGTATTGGTTTTGCCATACATTGACATGAATCTGTCTCGAGTGTATATGAGTTCCCAATCCTGAACCCTGGCCCCCCACCTCCCACCCCATATCATCTCTCTGGATCATCCCCGTGCACCAGCCCCAAGCATCCTGTATCCTGTATCGAACATAGACTGGCAATTCGTTTCTTACATGATAGTATACATGTTTCAGTGCCATTCTCCCAAATCATCCCACCCTCTCCCTCTCCCTCAGAGTCCAAAAGTCCGTTCTATACATCTGTGTCTCTTTTGCTGTCTCGCATACAGGGTTATCATTACCATCTTTCTAAATTCCCTATATATGTGTTAGTATACTGTATTGGTGTTTTTCTTTCTGGCATACTTCACTCTGTATAATCGGCTCCAGTTTCATCCATCTCATTAGAACTGATTCAAATGTATTCTTTTTAATGGCTGAGTTATACTCCATTGTGTATATGTACCACAGCTCTCTTATCCATTCATCTGCTGATGGACATCTAGGTTGTTTCCATGTCTTGGCTATTATAAACAGTGCTGCAATGAACATTGGGGTACATGTGTCTCTTTCAATTCTGGTTTTTCTCTCTGGATCATCCCCGTGCACCAGCCCCAAGCATCCTGTATCCTGTATCGAACATAGACTGGCAATTCGTTTCTTACATGATAGTATACATGTTTCAGTGCCATTCTCCCAAATCATCCCACCCTCTCCCTCTCCCTCAGAGTCCAAAAGTCCGTTCTATACATCTGTGTCTCTTTTGCTGTCTCGCATACAGGGTTATCATTACCATCTTTCTAAATTCCCTATATATGTGTTAGTATACTGTATTGGTGTTTTTCTTTCTGGCATACTTCACTCTGTATAATCGGCTCCAGTTTCATCCATCTCATTAGAACTGATTCAAATGTATTCTTTTTAATGGCTGAGTTATACTCCATTGTGTATATGTACCACAGCTCTCTTATCCATTCATCTGCTGATGGACATCTAGGTTGTTTCCATGTCTTGGCTATTATAAACAGTGCTGCAATGAACATTGGGGTACATGTGTCTCTTTCAATTCTGGTTTCCTCAGTGTGTATGCCCAGCAGTGGGATTGCTGGGTCATATGGCAGTTCTATTTGCAATTTTTTAAGGAATCTCCACACTGTTTTCCATAGTGGCTGTACTAGTTTGCATTTCCACCAACAGTGTAAGAGGGTTCCCTTTTCTCCACACCCTCTCCAACATAGCCAAAGCAATCTTGAGAAAGAACAAAGCTGTAGGTATCATACTCCCTCAAACTATATTTAAAAGCTATGGTAATTTAAACAGTATGGAATTGGCATGAAAACAGACACAAAGATCAACGGAACAAAACAGAGAACTCAGAAATAAACCCACATGTTTATGGTCAATTAATTTATGACACAGGAACCAAGAATATACAATGGAGGAAGGATAGTCTTCTCAGAAAAATGGTGTTAGGAAAACTGGGCAGCCTCATGCAAAAGAATGAAACTATATCATTATTTTATACCATTCACAAAAATTAACTCAAAATGGATTAAAGACTTGAATGTAAGACATGAAACCATAGAACTCTTAGAAGAAAATATAAGCAGTAAGCTCCTTGACACTGGTCGTGGTGATAATTTTTGGAATTAATATCAAAAGCAAAAGTCAAAGCAAAGGCAAAGCAAAAATCAACATGTGGTACTACAGCAAGCTGAAAAGCTTCTGCACAGCAAAGGAAATTATCAACAAAATGAAAAGGCAACTATAGACTGGGAGAAAATATCCACAAATACTATATCTGATAAGGAGTTAACACCCAAAATTTACAAATAACTCATGCAACTCAATACAAAACAACCAAACAACTCAATTAAATCATGGGCAGAGGGTTTGGACATTTTTCCAAAGAAGACATCTGGATGCCAACAGGCACATGAAAAAGTGTTCAACATCACTGAGGATGTGGGGGAAAGGGAACCCTTGTGCACTCCCACTCTTGATGGGAATGTAAGTTGAGGCAGTCACTATGGAAAACAGCACAGAGTTTCCTCAAAAAAATTAAAGTGGAATTATGATATGATCCAGCAATTCTTTTTGTATTTATCCAAAAGAGATAAAAATTCTAACTCAAAAAGTTACCTGCATGCCCATGTTCATTGCAGCATTATTTACATTAGCCAAGTCGTGGAAGCAACGTGTCCATCAATGGGTGAATGGATAATGAAAATGTGGTGTGTGTGTGCACACTTGTATACATATGGTTATATGTCAATTATATCACAATTACGTAAAGAATCTGGAAGTCAATTGAATAGGAAAGCAATATTACATAGTGCAAAATGCCTAAAATCTCTGATCAGAGGTGCTCTATTGTCAAGTGTCTATTTTCCATCCATGAGGAAGTTATGAATGAACTTAAAAGGTCTCTCCACAGACCCATATATAGAATTCATCAGACTTTAATGTTCTCTGTAGATCACTCTACACCAAACAGGCAGTAAGCATGCTCTCTGAACAGTGGAAGAAGCAGCAAGAAGGTAGCATAGTCGTTTATGGGGACAAGGCTATGGATCACCCTAGAAATGTTGTACAACTGACAATTGTGATGAGTCTTGCCCAAGATGTGTCTTATGGATGCACAGATACGAAGCTCAACATTCAGAAAATGAAGATCATGGCATCTGGTCCTATCACTTCATGGGAAGTAATGCCTAAAATCTCTGATCAGAGGTGCTCTATTGTCAAGTGTCTATTTTCCATCCATGAGGAAGTTATGAATGAACTTAAAAGGTCTCTCCACAGACCCATATATAGAATTCATCAGACTTTAATGTTCTCTGTAGATCACTCTACACCAAACAGGCAGTAAGCATGCTCTCTGAACAGTGGAAGAAGCAGCAAGAAGGTAGCATAGTCGTTTATGGGGACAAGGCTATGGATCACCCTAGAAATGTTGTACAACTGACAATTGTGATGAGTCTTGCCCAAGATGTGTCTTATGGATGCACAGATACGAAGCTCAACATTCAGAAAATGAAGATCATGGCATCTGGTCCTATCACTTCATGGGAAGTAGATGGGGAAATAGTGGAAACAGTGTCAGACTTTATTTTTTTGGGCTCAAAAATCACTGCAGATGGTGACTACAGCCGTGAAATGAAAAGACGCTTACTCCTTGGAAGAAAAGTTATGACCAACCTAGATAGCATATTGAAAAGCAGAGACATTACTTGGCCAACACAGGTCCGTCTAGTCAAGGCTATGGTTTTTCCAGTAGTCATGTATGGATGTGAGAGTTGGACTTGAAGAAGGCTGAGTGCCGAAGAATTGATGCTTTTGAACTGTGGTGTTGGAGAAGACTCTTGAGAGTCCCTTGGACCTCAAGGAGATCCAGCCAGTCCATTCTGAAGGAGATCAGCCCTGAGGTTTCTTTGGAAGGAATGATGCTAAAGCTGAAACTCCAGTACTTTGGCCACCTCATGCGAAGAGTTGACTCTTTGGAAAAGACTCTGATGCTGGGAGGGATTGGGGGCAGGAGGAGAAGGGGACGACCGAGGATGAGATGGCTGGATGGCATCACGGACTCAATGGACGTGAGTCTGAGTGAACCCCGGGAGTTGGTGATGGACAGGGAGGCCTGGCGTGCTGGGATTCATGGGGTCATAAAAAGTCAGACACGACTGAGCGACTGAACTGAACTGAACTACCAAGCATTTGAGCAGAATTTTCTCTGCCTTGGACCTCAAGGATCGGACTGTAGCATTGTGAACGCAATATTCCAATGAGGAAGTGAAGGTTGGAGGTGTACTTGGAAGTGAAAACCCTACTGGTGGTAGTGGGGAATCTAGCCATGATGAAAGGAATCAGCTTTCAATAAAGGTACTTTAGCGGCATATTTCTTCAAGTCTTCGAGGCATTCTTGGAACGCTTTCTTCTGAAGAAGACAAGGATGTTAAGATTGCCCCAAAGAAGTGCATTATATTGAATATGACAGTGGCTAATACGCCCCTGAGACCCTAGCTAAATAAAAAGACATTAAAAAAAATAAAAATAAAGTTGTCTTAGCATTAAAGAGTCTAGAATCTTGAGTCAAGACTCTTGTGCTCACGTCACATGGTTTGGGGCAACAATCTGTGGGTCTGCTTTGTGAGATGCAGAGGGCAGCAGGAACGCAGGTGCTCTTGTCACAAGGTTTCAGGAACGTTTTCTTAGTCCCCCACCAGCTTCCACAGTCTTTAAAAGGGGCGTCAGGGAAGTGCTCTCATCTTCTGATACTGCACCCCAAATCCTTGCAGTTCTCCTCCAGGGCTGAGCTGTTGGTGCCTTGCTCTGGCTTTCTCCTGCCGGCCACACCCTTGCTTGGTCTCTACTGCTGGGTCTCACCCATTTATCCGTCACAGCTTCTAATCACAGACGATCAGCCATCACCATTGGGTCCTATTATACTCTGGGCAGATTTCTAGCATCATCTCTGAGAGGTCATACGTTCCCATTAAGCAGCAAAGTGCCTTATTTCTCTTTCTGACACCACCCGGCAGCATGGTACCCGACAAAAGCTGGGACCTCAGTAAAGCTGATTACGTAAAGTGTTAGTCAGCTCAGTCATGTCCGACTGTGACCCCATGGACTGTAGCCAACAAGGCTCCTTTGTCCATGGGGTTTTCCAGTGTTGGATTGGATTGCCATCCCTTCTCCAGGGAATCTTCCTGAACCAGGGATCGAACCCCAGGCTCTTGCATTGCAGGCAGATCTTTATCATCTGAGTCACCAATTGCATAGATGAATCTGTAATGAATTGCCATCCATACATGGGAAAATGTTCATCATGAGAATATTTTTAATTTTCCAATTTTCTCTTTTAGTTATCAGTTCACAGTTGTACTCCAAAGAATGCCACAGCTGAACCAAGCCATATGGAATGTTGGCATACATGCATGCTAGCGTGGCCAACTCCACATCCTACTCATTCATTCTATGCACCTCTTTAATTTGTATTCCTTTGAAAGCAGAGCCTGAAATGAGGACTTGGATGCAGCTCATTTGGGAAGTGATCCCAGGAAGCAGGAGGAAAGAGCAGGAAAATAGACCAGGAAGGAGGAAAAGACAATACAGGCTGTGTAACTGGGTTGGTTATCCCCCTGGGGACCCGTGTAGAATGCATCTCAGAATTCTGCCTCCAAAAGACAGGTCTGGGGGATTTATCTGCAGATTTCCATCCTCATTAATTGAGGGCTACTTCCAGAGGCACTCTGTGCCCCCAAACTTCCGAACTATCCAGAGGTTAGGTGGTACAAACTCTTGTGGTTTAGAAAGAAGTGGCGAGGCAGGGAATAGTCGAGGTGGGGCAGGATGTGCATGGGATCTGTCCATCCAGCTGCAGCTGACATGGAAGGGGGGCCACAGCACACAGCTAACCATGGCTAGGGGAAGGGCAGCATAAGTAAATAGTTAGGGTCTTAAAGCATGTATTTCTGGATGATGAAGCTAAATTAAAAACTTGACTCCAAAATACAATTCATTAACTCCCTGGTGGCTCAGCTGGTAAAGAATCCTCCAGGAATGTGAGAGACCTGGGTTCGATCCCTGAATTGGGAAGATCCCTTGGAGAAGGGATGGCTACCCACTCCACTATTCTGGCCTGGAGAATTCCATGGACAGAGGAGCCTGGTGGGCTACAGTCCATAGGGTTGCAAAGAGTTGGATACAACTGAGCAACTTTAACTGATAAAAAGAAAATGCTTAATGGGGCTATGAAGATGTCCCAGCTGGGCCATGGGGAGAGAGTTCCCAGGAAAACAGATAATCCTCCAGCTGATGCTTAATAATATCCAAGATTTCTAATCTCCCCCCACCCCAACTAGCCCTGACTCTTACCCTCCACATTTCCTTTCATCCCCAGTCATTCACGGGGCCAAAGGCTGAGAATTGCCCTACATTCCTCTCACTCATTGTGACTTCTTTTCACCTTGTAAATTGGTCTCCATCACTATTTTATAAAAATAAGTGAAGGTAGCAGCAAAGGAGAGAGGAGGAGGGGCTTGCTGATCGGACTAAATTCAATCATTTAAAGATCGCTTCCTCTTTCCTCTCTTGGGCTCTGATAATTGATTAGAAAGAATTCCCATCTACCTTACACGCTGCCTTACACGTGCAAACAACAGTAAATGTATACTGCTTAGCTTTCTGCCAGTATGTCTGATAAAGCTCCTTGTAGTCACTGTCATCAGAATTTTCTATGCCAGTTAGAAAAAGGACAGACCAACTGCAGTGCCTTTGTTATTTTTTACCTGACCCTCTGAGCACTGTTTCTTTATTTGGTAAAGGTGACGTCAGGCACCCACCCATCCCTCCCCAGCACACGTGCACCCTCACTGACGCAGCCCATCTGCTTCTGCTCCCGCCACGCAGAACAACTGTCAATGAATTTGGCCCTTTTGTTTCTTGCAATCAGTCTCACTTTTCCAACATGAGCCTCTTAGCTTAATACTGGCCCAGAATTTTGAGATAAACAGATGTCATGGCAGTGAGATGAGGAAAAGGGATATAAAACCAGAAATTGAAGCTGGCTTCTAAAGAAAATGTCTTCTAAGCAGCAGCAGCACAGAGAGGGCTTGGGGCAGTGAAAAATACTGTATCTATCATAATGTATACGTGTTGATACATTTGTCCAAGTTTATGGGATGGACAACACCAAGAGAGAACCATAATGTGCTGAGCCATGGACTCTGAGTGATTATGATATGTCCCTGAAGGCTCATCAACTAAAAAAATGTAACACTCTGGTGCAGATGTTGATAATGGGGAAGCCACGCCTGTGGGGGCTTTCCTAGTGGCTCAGTTGGTAAAGAATCTGCCTGCAGTACAGGAGACCCGGGTTCAATCCTCACGTCAGGAAGATCCCCTGGAGAAGGAAATGGCAACCCACTCCAGTACTCTTGCCTGGAGAATTCCATGGACAGAAAAGCCGGATAGGCTGCAGTCCTTGGAATTGCAAAGAGTCAGACGTGACTGTGTGGCTAACTAAATTTCATGCATGTGGGGAGGGCAGGGGCTATACAGGAAATCTCTGCACCTTCTGTTTAATTTTGCTGTAGAGCTACTAAAACTGTTCTAAAAAAATCTATTTTACAAAAATAAATAAATAGAAAAAAAGAGGAAGGGAGGAAGTGGGGCGGGGGGAAGGAGAAAAGTATAAACCAAGATTGAGAGAAATCAGAAAAGACCAGGGACACATGCCTGAAATTTAATACCTGTCAGATGTCACAGGGCAGTATTTGTTGAGGTCATGGAAGACGTTAGGTAAAAAAGGTAACAAAGGACAGAAAATCAGGGCTGATTTTTTGGAAGTCCTACCAGTGTTGTCATACAGGGCTCAGTGTTGAGAAAGGCTCGTCCTTGGTTTAATGCTCTGTTGTTTCCATCCTGGAATTCTTAATTTTTAAACAAAGGCCCCATGTTTTCTCTTTGCACTGGATCCCCACAAATTATGTATCTAGTCCTGAGTAAAATAATAGGAATTGTGAGATTTCAAAATCTTTCCTTCGTAGGCTAAAGCCCAGCATGAAAATATTTGCAGGAACATTCTCAAAGCACTCCCTCCCTTCTTATGGACCCACATTAACCTGTCTTGGTTTAAAGACAGGAGGAATTTCAGACCTCCATGCTCCTTGTTACATGCATCCAGTGGGCTGGTGCAGAGATGCAGGAGCGAATTGGTACTCTGGTTGATTCGTGCTGAGAGCAGGAAGTCTTAATGGACAGAGTTCTAAATGAATGCGATTCTAAATGGGTGAGCTTCTAAACCCCTTCCCTGGCTACCTTATTTGCAGAAGTGGGAAAATAATACTCCCCCAAATAACTGATGATTACCCTTCAAAATGAGATTTACTCATCTACAGCCTAACTTCACCTTGAGGAAAATGCCTTAAAAGTCATCTGTAGTACTGCCTGATTAAAAATCTACTTTCCTTAAAAAATGAAAAAGAGCAAAAGAGGCAAGAAAGCTCCCACTGGTCCCCAGGGACCACTGTGGAAATGGCTGTCGCCAGGCTTCCAATTCCTGACCCTGAGCCTTGACTCTTATCAGTCATCAAACTTCCTCTCCTTAAATAGAGCCACTACAAATGTCACCACCAGCTTTCCTCGGATAAACCCAGGAGTCTGGCGTCAGAACTCCAGCTGCCAAAATAAAAACTCTAAATGACTGTCGGTTCATGCTGGACCTTCCTTCCTCCCGTGGTTCTCAAGTCACTGTTTGCCACCAGGATGCATCTTCCAGTCTTGCTTTCAGCCCTCAGGAGTTCACCCTAGTGGCTTTTTAACTTGACAGCTGTAAAACACTAAGACATAATTCCGTTTTTTTCCCTAGGGCTAAAGAAAAATACCCAGTGCCCCTTGGGGGGCATTCCCCCCAACTGCACAGATGCACAGTCCAACTGAAATGGTTTTGCACACTGTAGGATGTTTTCCTTCTCAAAATCTGCTAAGAGAAGACACATTATCTACAAGTTTAAATAAATGGCTTAGTTCTGAATCTTACAAAATGTCTATCCATACTTTTTAATTTTTCCTTGCTGATTAACATTAAAAAAGTAAGGCAGATACAAACAGAGATACACTATGGTTAGCCTGAATATATGTATATTCATGTCCATTTGATTAAAGCTCATCCTTGTGTATAGACGTGTCCTCTTGTGAAACCTTGTTCTGTCAGTGGAAACTGCAAGTGGAAATGACCTCCATGGGAGAAGAGGCACTTGTTATTTGGACGCGATCCTAATTACAAAGTAGCTGGATGAGCAGAGACCAAATACTGCCCATGTTTCTAGCAACAGGACACAATTTGGTCTCTCAACAATTGAAATCTGTTTGTAAGCAAACAAGACCTCTTTACTGACATTATTACTATGCATAAGTATTATTGCCAAAGTCTGAACAATGGAAGTCCAGTACAAATGGCCTTCTTTCCTTATAAAACATGCTCAAAAGATGTTAAAAGCCCATTAACTTGAAAGTAGACAGCGTCATATGATCTCTTCCAGCTAAGTAGTGAGGCAAAAAGAAAAAAAAATGAGTGCCACAACCCTTAAAACGTTAACTTTATAAATATGAAAGGAGAAATTCTAGTTTGTGAGTTCTCATTCAAACAGACCTTTGACATGATACATATGATTTTCCTGGTATTTAAAACTAGGTCCAAATTGCCTATCAATCTCAGAAACTGCTCGTCAGCACTGACTCTTTCTTTTCCTCCTCTCTCCTTCCCCTCAGTGAGGAGCCATCTAGGAAGTGGATGAATGCTCATCCTTATTACCCCATAAGCGGTTACCAGCCCCAGGAAGATGGACAGCTAGGCTCTTCGCCAGATCAAATTTCCCCCATCAGGCAGCTGGAGAATATGAAGCAGCTAGCAGTTAGCTGCTCTAGCAACATGAATCACTCTCACTCAGATAAATATGGGAAACTCTTGAAAAAGGCTCTTTTCCATTTTTAATTCGCTCTTTCGTAGAAAAGGGGGAAAATATCAAGCTGATCATAACAAGTCAGATCATTAAACTGATATTGCAAAGGCCATTATGGATTCAGAATAGCTGTAACAACATTCACATTTTATAGATAAGATAGAGGCAACATCAAAGACTGAGAATTATCCTTATTTTCTAAAAGGAAAAACTGAAGAGAGAATCAAGTTATTTGTGTGCAAATGAAAGGTGGAGCTAATATTAAAATTCTCTATTCTGCTCCCTCCTGCTGGATGCCACTTCACCAAACAAACACCCTCCTTGTTCCACCATGGAAATAAATGTTAATGATTTTTACTAAGCATTTAATTCTCCGATTTACACATGGTGTCTAGCCAGCCTACCCTGGAGGGTTTCTGTGAGGTTGAAGAGTCAGTGCACTGAGACGTGGAAGAACTCAGTTAACTTGGAAACATCCCCTCTTTGAGCCTCAGCTTTTTTGCCCATTTGAAAGGGCATGACTGGGGAAAAGTGGACAAAGTAATTCCCAGTTGTACAGATGTGAGAGTTGGACCATAAATAAGGCTTATCACTAAAGAATTTATGCTTTTGAATTGTGGTGCTGGAGAAGACCCTTGAGAGTCCCTTTGGACTCCAAGGAGATCAAACCAGTCAATCCTAAAGAAAATCAACCCTGAATATTCACTGGATGGACTGATACTGAAGCTGAAGCTCCAGTACCAAAGTATTAAAGCCACCTGATGCAAAGAACTGACTCATTGGGAAAAACTCTGATGCTAGGAAATACTGAGGGCAGGAAGAGAATGGGGTGACAGAAGATGAGATGGTTGGATGGCATCACTGACTCACTAGACATGAGTCTGAGCAAGCTCCAGGAGATAGTTAAGGACAGGGAAACCTGGCGTGCTGCGGTTCATGAGGTCATAAAGAGTTGGACACAACTGAGCGACCGAACAGCTTTACAGATAAAAGTCTTAATTTTTCCAATTGCTGAACATGTTTCTGATTAACCCCATACCTTTCCTGTGCATGGGTTTTAACACACAGCACTTCAATATTAGCCAGTCACTTCTTGAGCAACTATTTAGGGTCAGGCCCCTGGGTGATGTACTGAACAAAGATACAGAACCCCATCCTCTAGAGCTCAGACTCTAGCAGGAGATTAACATGAAGCTAGGAATTATAATACATGTAGCAATAATAAGCTCTTTAAGGCATATCTCTACAAAGTGCCCTGGGAGCTCAGAAAAGCAAAAAATGGGGGAAATTTTAGCAGCTTTACAAAGGAGATAAAAACCAGGTGGGGCTTAATAGCTTGTATGAGTTTTCTAAGCAGGAAAGAGGAGAGTGGCCTCCCAGCCAGAGGGAAAGGCATGTGCAAAGGCTCAGAGGTGTGACAAAATCTGGTAAGCAGAAGAAATGATGAGAGCAGATGGTCATGGTTAATATAAGAGTTTTCAAGAACAAAGATCAGCAGAAATTTTTTTTTTTCCATGAAGAGATAGAGAAAAAATATCTTGGGCTCTGCAGCCCATACGGTGTCCTTTGCAATTACTCCTCTACCACTATAACACAAAATCGGCCATAAACAATATATGAATAAATGACTGTGGCTATGTTCCAATAAAACTTTATAAAAACTGGCAGCAACATGGCTTTGGCCCAGAGGCCATAGTTTTATAACCCCTATCATGGAGCATAACAAGAGATATGAATACAAAGGCAAGTTGGAGACCAGACTGAAGAAGTTCCAATGGGCATTACAGAGATGCTTGAGAAATGGCATTTTTACTGTTATTTTTAGTAAAAGAATGAGATGACAACATTTGTATGCCTAAAACAATAATAGCATCGTGGTGTATGGACATTTTCATATCTTGCATTATTAAAATAAAGCCTATTAGCTTTCTTTACTTCACTATACTTTGACATCCTCAAATTAAATTTAGCTGTGTGCTTAGTTGCTCAGCTATGTCTGACTCTTGCCACCCCATGGATGTAGTCCCATCAGGCTCCTCCGTCCATGGGATTCTCCACGCAAGAGTACTGGAGTGGGGTGCCATTTCCTTCTTCAGGGGATCTTCCCAACCCAGGGATTGAACCCAAGTCCCCTGTGTTGCAGGCAGACTCGACTGACCGAGCTATGAGGAGCTGGGACACGCTTTCCCAAGAATATATAGAAATGGGATTCTTTTCAACCAAGTAAGCCTCTGGAAACACTTACACAGCACAGCATGTCCCACTTGGTCTGAAACACCTGGCCAAAAAATAGTAACAGCTTTACCTCTTTAGTAAAAGCATTGCCTATAAAACTAGTAACCATTACAGTGGAGAGGAATCTGACTTTTGTCTGATAAAGAGCTATAGGAAAGTAGTACTATATACCTACACAGGAAATGTTTTATTTAGCATGCAAAGCACTGCCCCTCCCCCCTTCAAAATTAGCAAGGGCAAATAATAAGGAAGTAAGAAAGGCAACATTTGCAGAAACTTTGTTTCAAGTCATACAGTAAAAAAAAAAAAAAAGTACACATCTATTATTGTGGCTTTTTTCTGTCAGAGACTGCTGGGCGCCAGGTCACAGAAGTGAAAGAGAGACTTTGCTGTCAGAGTTCACAATCTAGAGGAGAGGTCAGCAAGTGTTTTGTAAAGGTCTAGATAGTAAATATATTAGACTGTGAGCCTTGTGGTCTCTGTGGCAAACACTTAACTCTATGGTTGTACCAGGAAAGAAGCCACAGATAACATGTAAACAAATGGGTGTGGCTTTCCAATAAAGCTGTAATTGTTTACACATCCCTAGTTTAGAAAAAGAGAGAAGGCAATGGCACCCTACTCCAGTACTCTTGCCTGGAAACTCCCATGGATAGAGGAGCCTGGTAGGCTGCAGTCCAGGAGTCACGAAGAGTCGGGAATGACTGACTGACTTCACTCTCATTTTCATGCACTGGAGAAGGAAATGGCAACCCACTCCAGTGTTCTTGCCTGGAGAATCCCAGGGATGGGGGAGCCTGATGGGTGCCATCTATGGGGTTGCAGAGTCCGACACGACTGAAGTGACTTAGCAGCAGCAGTTTAGAAAAAGAGGCATCACTGAAAATATGTTCAGTGTAGTTCAGTCGCTCAGTCGTGTCCGACTCTTTGCGACCCCAAGAATTGCAGCACGCCAGGCCTCCCTGTCCATCACTAACTCCCGGAGTTCACTCAAACTCATGTCCATTGAGTCGGTGATGCCATCCAGCCATCTCATCCTCTGTCACCCTCTTCTCCTCCTGCCCCCAATCCCTCCCAGCATCAGAGTCTTTTCCAATGAGTCAACTCTTTGCATGAAGTGGCCAAAGTACTGGAGTTTTACATTGTTGCAAATATGCAAAGCCCTACAAAGGTTTTCTAGAAACGCAGGTTAGATGGACAGGTCCAAGAAGGCTCCTGTGAGGAAGAGTGGGTAAACAAGAGACTCTCTGCGACCCTGTGGACTGTAGCCCACCAGGTTCCTCTGTCCATGGGATTCTCCAAGCAAGAATCTGGAGTGGGTTGCCATTTCCTCCTCCAGGAGATCTTTTCTCCCCACCGAGGGATTGAACTCGTGTCTCTTGTGTCTCCTGCACTGGCAGGCGGGTTCTTTAGCGCTAGCGCCACCTGGGAAGCCCAAGCCAGAGAGTAGGGAAGAACAACCCAGACAGAGGAATAGCAAGCAGTGCAGGGAAGCAGAGATGAGTGGGAAATGACTGATACAGAGAAGCCCCGGGTCAGGGATAGGGAACATCTGGAAAATGCTTTACAAGCTACATCTCAGATGCAGCTTAAGTGCAAAAGCAGCCAGGCTGTCAGGGATCTTGGATTCCATTCTAAGACAAGAGGAAACCACCAAAGGTTTGGAACTTAGGAAGAACTTGATCAGTCTGCATTTCTAACAGATTCAGAGGTGTTGGTGGCAAGAGGCCACGCCTGGAGACCAGCTGGGAGCCTCAATCACTAGGTCAGGCTTAGTTTGGCTTCCACCAAAAACAGACCCTGAGAAAGGTATTCGCTTCCAGGAATTATTTGAGAGGTGATCTCAGGAAGTGCGTGTGTCAGAGAGTGGGGAAACTGAGCCAGGGAGCAGGGTGGGGCAGAAAAGCCAATAGTGGGTGTATTGGTGAGTGAATTACTGCTGGGGGCCCATTGAGGAAGTGAGCTGAACACAGGTCAACACTGTCCCATGGAGAATTGGAGAAGCTGGGGTATGTGTCACCTGTACTTGCCCCTGGGAGCATCAGATCCCTGTCACTTTTGAGCTGGCTCCTCAGCTGTGAAGATTCCTCAGCAGTCTGGGTGGGGGTTGAGGGTTGAGGGGAGGGTAGGGAACAGGGGAGACAGGCCACTGCAGCTGAAGATGAATTCAGAAATGGGCCAAGGATATATGGAGTGAGCTGTCAATTATCTTTGCTACAAGTAAGTTTTCCATTTCATCAGAGTAGGTAAGAAAAATACAAATGATTTTCAAATTCTGTCAACATTTCTTAAATAAATCTCTCCCTTTCTATCAAAGACTGAAGGGTGCTAAACTGAAGTGTGTTTCATACGTATTTTACCTTCATGCCACAGGGGCCATGTTCAGAATATTTAACACCTGAAGAGCTAAGGCTCTGACCGTTTAGAATGGACCCTGACCTTAAAAACACACACAGGTGTGGACTAGCTGAATACCAGTCCTGCCACATTTCCTAAAGATGCTTCTGTTGGTAGGAAAAGAGAGGACACGGTTCAAAGGCAAGCACAGAATTTCCATGTAAGGGGGAAAGCTTCTGGGTCTCCAGTTAGATAACGGATAAGAAATGTATGAATAAGAAAATGCTGCCCGACAGGGTGGTATGAGGAAGTCAGAGGTGATCTTGGGTGAATGCCTTGAAGAAAAAGCGTATCTGATGAGCGCTGACATTGCGCATGTGAACCCCAGACAGGTATGTGGGTTCTGCATCTGAACACGATCTACTGACTGCAAACACAGGTTTTCTAAGCAATCTACCTCCCCACTGTAAATGGGGAATAAAATACTGGTTATCCAAATTACAGTCCAAGGTAACCTCAGATTAAGGTCTTGTATCTGAAGGTAAAATATTTCAAACCGTTTTCACGGCTTCCAGCTCGGAGACACTGCTGTCGGCATGTCATCCCAGCAAGGAACGGCCTCCTACATTTTAACAGCTCACTGCTGGCTCCCTGGGCCTGGGGTAGAGGAGAATTTAAACACTGTGATCACAGGTCACTGTTGAAGCGAAATTGCTGTGGCGGCAGTTTAGTTACTAGAAGAAGCCTAATCGATGAAGACAAAATTGGTCTGGTACCGCAGCTCCTGTCCGACTCCATGAGGCCAATTATTTCACGGCCTATATATATATCATTCCCCTTCTAGACTCAGAAATGACTCTCATACATGGTGTGTTCTTTTTTTTACTATCCTAAATACAAGTTAAGGAAGCACTCAATACTCCTGCCTTCTTCCACACTATATTTTGCATCTCATTTCACACTACCTGAAGTAAGGGCTGGGTTGGGTTTTCCACGGTTCTGAGAACCAAGCGTGAGTTGATTCAGACATTGCTAACAGGAGCAGGCTTCCAATCAATCCCACCTTTTCTTAAGTGAAGTGAAGTGAAGTCGCTCAGTTGTGTCTGACTCTTTGCGACCCCATGGACTGAGGAGCCTGGTACCTGGTAGGCTACAGTCCATGGGATTCTCCAGGCAAGAGTACTTGGAGTGGGTTGCCATTTCCTTCTCCAGGGGATCTTCCTGACCCAGGGATTGAACCCTGGTCTCCTGCATTCCAGGCAGACACTTTAACCTCTGAGCCACCAGGGAATGTCTACCTTTTCTTAAGGAGGATTCAAATATCTTTTCGTTCACCAGGTATGTACCTGGCAGACTTTTTCTTTTTTAAAAATGTATTTATTTTTTAATTGAAGGATAATTGCTTTACAGAAGTTTGCTGTTTTCTTGGCAGACTTTTTCTTAATGTATAGTCCTATTTTCCTTCTATTATATGTTTGACCAATGAGCTGGTCTTTCAAGAGTCTTCATCTATCTCTGATATGAATGTTTTCGGCTCTGGCAGAGGAAATATATCTTTAAGATTGGGTTAACTTCTTTATATACATATTGAACATACTATTTACACATATTAAACACACTGCTTTTAAAACTGGCCTCCTCCATGTGCTTGGTCATCTGCTACCCTGCCCCAACTCCATCCTTCCAAGTCATCAAATAACTAGCAGTTAATAAATTCAAGATTTAATGATATAACATGAGTAAGTACAACAATTTGACACAGAGCAATGAAAGGCAGGAAAAGAGTCTGGTGCTTCAAGCAGGCAGCACTTCAGAATTCTTGGATCTAGTTTATGGCTCCTAACAACAGTTACCATGACAATGATGGAGATGGTGATAGTGGTGATAATAATGAGGTTAATGTTTGCTGCTGCTGCTAAGTCACTTCAGTCATGTCCAACTCTGTGTGACCCCATAGACGGCAGCCCACCAGGCTCCCCCATCCCTGGGATTCTCCAGGCAAGAACACTGGAGTGGGTTGCCATTTCCTTCTCCAGTGCATGAAAGTGAAAAGTGAAGGTGAAGTTGCTCAGTTGTGTCCGACTCTTTGTGATCCCATGGACTGCAGCCTACCAGGCTCCTCCATCCATGGGATTTTCCAGGCAAGAGTACTGCAATGGGGTGCCATTGCCTTCTCTGTAATGTTTGCTAGAACCTTACAATCTGTAAAGCATTTTCACATGTTACCTCATTCAAACTTTACTCAACCTTACAATACAGTTATTAACAGAACAGATATCCTTATTTTTGCCGATGAAAAATGCATCTCAGAGAGGAAGGGATCTGCACATTTTTAAGTGACTCACATGGTTATAAACCAGAGGATGAAGATATATATAAGTACAGACCTTGAGATTCTAGAATCTTCCCTCACACCACGTGGCCTCCTACTTCCTCCTCCTCTGGCAACTTCTCATAGTGCACTTATTAATTTCCTCCTGGTTGAAATTAAACCTTGTCTTTCAGACACATGAATTTTAGCCTTATAATCACTCCAAACTCCTGCACGCCCTTAAAAGCAGTTAGAGAGGCCCTGAGCCAGGCTCATTAACTATATAAAGAAGGCAAAACTGGGTCCACACTCAAGGCATCCACGGGTTTAGCGAGCCCCAGAGGACACAGGGGGCTTCCCAAGTGGCACTTGTGGTAAAGAACACACCTGCCAACTCAGGAGACATAAGAGATGCAGGTTCAATCCCCAGGTCGGGAAGATCCCCTGGAGGAGGGCATGGCAACCCACTCCAGTATTCTGGCCTGGAGAATGCCACGGACAGAGGAGCCTGGCAGGATACAGGTCATAAGGCTGAAAAGCGTTGGGCATGACTGAAGTTACTTAGCACACATGTAGAGGACACAGGAATGCGAAGAGGAATTCATTTCAGGTGGATACCCATAAAGGTTGAAAGAGATTAAGAAGGAAATATGAGAGAGGGGAGAAAAGTCTCAGCTGAAACAAGTCTGAAATAGAGGAAAAAAGGAATATTAGCTAAATATTCTCTAAGCATTTCACACTGTGCACACCATGGCAGAAATCAATCTAATAAATCTAATTTGAGAAATTTAATATACATTTAGAAGAAAAATACTAGATCTACTTAATTATCAACAGCCCCTTATCGAAACCCATGAACACACCACAAACATATTTTTAACACTTTCCCATCTGCATATACCAAAGAGCTTATCAGCAAAATCTACTGGAATAAGGAATTTCTCCCCCTCTTCTCAGTTCATTGAACACCGCAGGGTGGCTGTTTTCATTACCTTTTGCCCACCGTTTTCCTTGATCCATTAGACAGCAGCTTCACAAAGTTTCATAAAATATTTTAAATGAAGGTACTTCATTGAGAGGCCACTGATGAATTTCTCTGATAAGGCACGCACAGTATTCTCTGTCAATCCAGATCCACAGAAGTACAATTTTAAAAAAATAAACCGCAAATGTGTTGGAGTAATAGCAATGCTAGCTATAAAATTTCCGCACTTTATAACAACAAAGCCCTTTCACTTATATTAACACATAGTATCTCATGTAAACCTACTGACAACTGAGAGCAAGTCTTAGGCTCTTTGTTAGAAAAGGAGAAACTGAGTGGCTGATTCAGGACATGAACCCAGCAGCACAGGCTGCTTCCTTCTGTTTGGAGAAGTGCTACAAGCTCCAGTCCAGTGCAAGGACATTATCTTGCATTCCAGCCAAAACTGTAGAATAGAATAGAGAATAAAACATTTTCATGAATGGTAAGGACTTCATCTATTGCTTATTGATGCCAAATAGGAGATAACCAGTTAACAGAAGTTACAAAAGTCACTCAATTTAGTCATTAAAGAGCTCAATAAGCCTCATCGAGTCGCTTTTATACAATGAAAACATGCTTGGTTGTCTGATTCCCAAGAACGCATCATATTAGAGAAGAAGATTATAAAGGTGAGAGAAAAGGCTAAAAGCAGGCCATTGTGAATAGTAAGAATTGACAGCTGACCATTTAGGAAGGTCAGTTCAGTTCAGTTTAGTCGCTCAGTTGTGTCTGACTCTTTGCGACCCCATGAATCGCAGCACACCAGGCCTCCCTGTCCATCACCAACTCCAGGAGTTCACTCAGACTCATGTCCATTGAGTCGGTGATGCCATCCAGCCACCTCATCCTCGGTCGTCCCCTTCTCCTCCTGCCCCCAATCCCTCCCAGCATCAGAGTCTTTGCCAATGAGTCAGCTCTTCGCACGAGGTGGCCAAAGAGCAGAACAGAGCAGCTGGGAGCCACGATACCCACACACCCGTCCTCAAGCTCCCAGTACTTCTGTGCTCCACGCTGGACAATAATGCCTGCCGAGGATCACGCTCTCCAGGTAAACATCAAGATGCTCATCACTGTGTTTCGGGAAACAGAATCCACTTTTAAAATATATATTTAAAAATTAGCAACATAAGAAACACCTGAGTGCTTCAAAGGGGTATTCGGACAACATGACCAACTAGAATGACTCATGTCTCAAAGGTTCTAGACAATGTCAACTGCTACAGATGAACAATGTGTGAATCTGCCTGTGTGCCCAGGCTTTGTGTTGAAGTTCTATATTAACTGTCTCACTGAATCCTAACAACCAGAGCACAAGGTAGATTATTTTGGTCTCTTGATTTCACCGATGAGAAAACTGAGACACGGGGAGTTTAAGACACTTGCTCAAGTCACCGGCTTGTTAGGGGTAGTTTCAGGATTCGAACATAGGCTGTTCGGTCCAAAGTCAACACGTGGAGCCAAGGGGCCATTTGGCTAAGAGTCCACTGTGCCGGTTTCTATCGGCCTCGTACAGCCAACCAGAGGAAACCTCAATTTTCCCAAGTTTACTTATCAGTTAGTCATTTGGAATTCAGGCTTTCCATCATTCATTCCACCAGCATTTCTTGAGCATCAGCTGTGCGTCAAGACACTGTACAGGGTGCTGAGGACACAGGCGAACAAGCACAACTCCTGCACCGAAGAAGCTAACGGGGGAGAAGGAAGACAGACTTATAAACAGTGAATTACTGCACAACGCGCGCGTCTGGAAGGGGGCTCTGGTGTCGAGGAAGACGCAGCGTCATGCTCGGCAGTTAGCAGCCTAGAACCGTACTTTTCAAAGAGTGTGAGCACTATGGAAACTAACAGTAGCTCTGACCCCTGAGCCTCCCTAAGCTTGCCTGAGCCCTAGGTCCAGCAGAGCTCTGGGGCGGCAGGCAGGGCGGTAGACAGTGCAGCGTGCGTAACCCTTAGGTCTCCCATCTTTAAAGATGGGAGCCTCTGGTTCTGGTCCGCAAGGGAATATGAGATTCGCACACTCTCTTCAATATACTGGTATGCAGCTGCCTTGACCAGCTGTGTATAATGCCCTCCCCCATCTGCAGGCTATGCAGGTATGTTTTCCAAAAAAGTACATGGAAAAAAAAAAACCTCTCGCTTCATTATATAAATAAACCAACCACTACCAAAATAAAAAGGGAAAAACTTCCATTACACCCACCTTTGGTTTCCTGAATAGCCTCTTTGGGAAGCAATTCAGTGTACTTTTCCCAGAAAACTTAGTTGCAACCTCCCTATTTTTATGATGTTTGACGAGTTATACAAATAATACATTCTCATTATTTAAAAAATCAAATGATCAGAAAAAGTAATAGTTTCACTTTACCTCCTCACCCCAACCCCTCTGGCCAGCTCCACTGTTAATAGTCTAGTATATATTATTCCAGAACTTTGTGCATTTGCCTACATATCTAAATATCCATACCAATCCACGGCTTTAGGCTCATTTTTAAAGTACATGGAATCACATCAGTATGTACTGTCCTGCAGCTCCCTGTTTTTAAATTAACAATATGGCCCGAAGACCCTTCTATACCACTACATACAGATCTTTAGCTTCTGAAACTGCTCCACAGTATTTCAAATTGTAAATAATTTTAATTTAGTTAACAATTCTCTACTGCTGGACACGTAGGGCTTTCCCAGTGATGCACTATTACAAACAATACTGAAAAAAAGACTCAACAAATAAACATCTTTGTGAATATGTGTAAGTAAAGGTTTTTTTGGTTTGTTTTTCTTTTCCTGAATTATATTTAACCTACAATACTATTTTAGCTTCATGTTTAGAACACAGTGATTCAATATTTTATTTTTATTTCTATACACTTGATAGAAAGTTACTGTAAAATATTGGTTATATTGCCTGTACTGTACATTATATCCTTGTATCTTATTTTATACCTAGTAGCTTGAACTTCTGAATCCCCTGCCTCCGTCTCACACCTCTTCACTTGTAACCACTGGTGTGTTCTCTGTATCTGTGGGTCTGTTTCTGTTATGTTATATTCATTCATCTCTTATTTTTAGATTCCACGTATAAGTGAAAACATACAGTATTTGTCTTTCTCTGATTTACTTCACTAATCATAATACTTTCCAAGTCCATCCCTGCTGTTGTAAATGGCAAAATTTCATTTTTTTTTTTAAATGGCTGAGTACCCATCATGTGAAAGTATTTTTGGATGAAAGTATCTAGACCTGGAAACAGTTCTCCCGAATGGTTTTATTTCAGATTTTATAGATACTGCCAACTCAGCCACAAAGTTGATTCACACTTGTAACCCTGCCAAGAGAGTATGAGAATACCTGCTTTCCCACAACCTCCTCAACCCTCAATAGTTATCAATTATTTCCGTGTTTTTTTCCTTACAAATCTGTTGGGTACAGAAAGCATATTTAATTGCTGTTTTATGTTTTTCTAATTGTGCTCCGCTGTGTGCTATGCTAAGTTGCTTCAGTGGTGCCTGACTCTGCAGCCCCGTGGACTGTAGCCCGCCAGGCCTCTCTGTCCCTGGGGATTCTCCAGGCAAGAATACTGGAGCGGGTTGCCATTCCCTTCTACAGGGGATCTTTCCAACCCAGAGATCAAACCCCTGTGACATTTATCTCCAGCATCGCAGGCGGGTTCTTTCCCTCTAGCGCCACCCGACTACTAGCGGTATTTACATATTTGCACGCATGCGTGCTGAGTCGTGTGCAACTCTTTGCAACCTTATGAACTGTAGCCCATCAGGCTGCTCCGTCCATGGGATTTTCCAAACAAGAATACTAGAGTCAGTTGCTATTTCCTCCTCCAGGGGATCTTCCTGACCCAGGGATCGAACACACATCTCCTGTGGCTCCTGCAACGGCAGGTAGATTCTTTTACCACTGGGCCATCTGGGAAACCCTTTCCATATTTATTGGCCATTTACATTTCTTCTTTTTTTTAACTGCCTGTACATTTTGGTTACCTATTTTTCCAGCTAGTGGCCTTTCCTTGTTGACTGATAAGATACTTGATTTCTTTATTTTAGAAGGGAATGTAATTATTTAAGCTTTCTCATCTAGGTGATGCAAAATTGAATGTCAACCACAGAAATAATCAAACTGCAATCTGGAAAGTTACCATATACACCAACTGTAATTTTAGTCCTTCCTAGAAATGAACAGACTAAAAATAGATTCCCTGCAGTCAGCACACACAGGATCCTTCTGGATACAACCTCACATGGACATCAGAATGCCCTGAAGTAAGGACACAGGTGAGAACGTGAATGGGTCTGACAGCACCACTCAGCATCACTTGTGAGTGAGTGGGACCAGGGAAAAGGAAATGTTTGGGGGAGAAAACGTTGCTGATACACTGGGTGCTTATGCTCAATCCTGTCCAACTCTTTGCTAACCCGTGAACTAAAGCCCGCCAGGCTCCTCTGTCCATGGGATTCTCCAGGCAAGAACACTGGAGTGGGTGGCCATTTCCTCCTCCAGGGGATCTTCCCGACCCTGGGATCGAACCTCCATCTCCTGTGTCTCCTGCATTGGCAGGCGGATTCTTTACCACTCTGGCACTAAGAGGTTGGGCAAAAAGGACCCAGACAAATATGATGGAGGCAAAATCACCACAGTCACTTTTCTGCCTCTAGTTGTGTGGCCACCTCTCTAACCTTACACTTTGCTTTTCACATGAGGTGGTGCATAATTAATTCACTGGAAGTGCAGATTCTAATGCAAAGAGTACCAACTTCGATAATTTGTTCTAACAGATTCAAAGCCTAACTCCCACAGCAAATTCGTAATGCTGGCTGAGTCACGGAGGGGTCACAGACAAAGTTTCTTCAAATCTATCTGCCTCTATTCTTAGTAATCATCTTAGAGTGAGAGAACAATAAATAACAAGGATCTATTCATATCTCAGACTTCTAGTATGTTTGGAATCACATAGCACCAACTTTGCAACGGGTCAAAGATTCACTGCTCTCAAATCAAGGTGGAAGGTCCCTCAGAGCTAATGCTCTCTGGGGCTGAAAAGTAGCAACGAAGATAAGGCTGCAGACCAGCGCTGGGTGGGGTGTTTCCCAGGGAGCAGGTACCCAGGAAAGAGGGAGAAGTCTTTGACTTGAGAGGTCCATCCCAGGTGGGTGAGCAGGTTGTGTCTGGATTTGCTATAGCCCATCAGGGTGAACAAAGAAGCCTGGAAGAGCAAGGCGTGGCTGGAGTAAAGAGCAGCTCATAGTTCAGGTCTTGAATCATTTTCTTTAAACTCAGTGGTGACGATAAGGAAGACTTTAAACCATTGCATCTGTACCTATCTTTATCCATGCTGAATATTGCATGTTATGGGTGGATTCGGAAAGAGAAGGCAAGCAGCTCAAGGGCCAAGGGGAAAGACTTGTAGGTACTCTGATAGTTTCTACAAAGTACAGTCTGAAAATTCTGCTAAGGTTGTAACAAATGGATGACAGTGGAAATGTCTTGGCTTCCGAAGTATCCTCTAATAAATTCTCTCATATTTTACTTGTAATCTTAAATGTAATTTTAAATATACTTGTATGCACACACATAGCAACATCTCTCTGAATTCACAGTTATAGCAGAAAACATGAGACTATTTCAAGGCAAGATGAAAAACAGGATCATTCTTAGAGTTCTGAGGAATCTCCCAAAGCCTACTCATGAATATCAGCCATCTATCTCTCTGTTGTCTGGCTGCACTGAGGATTCAATCATAGACACATTGTACTTACTGTGAAAAAATTATTGGACTTTGTATTCAATGATTTACACTCTGTCCTCTAAAGTAGCATCTTCAATTAAAGAGCCCAATTACCTCTCCTGAGCTGGTGGTGTATTAGAACAATCAATTGCATTTGACTAATGCACCCAAGTAATGGCCATTCAATAAATGTGCTCCAGTCAGTCTGAACTGTTGTTAGACAAAGAGAGCCTGGGTGAAAGGGTTTACATCCCTGCTGCTTGTGAAGCTGGAAGGAAAAGCAACAACAGCCTTAGTGCTCATGCCCTCAGACAAGATTTCAAAAATGTGACATCTAACTCACAACAACGGGAGGGCCTATTTCATGATATAATAATTTGTGGGGGACAATATAACTGCAACAGAACCCCCATTAAGTATTAAATAATATATCGTAAGTATATGCAACCAGGGCTTGGCAACTATAAGGCCATCCAGCTGGCTTGAAATACTCCTTAACCTAAAAGTTGTAAATTATTAAAACAGGCATAACAAAGATTACTCGCTAGAAGTCAGGCAGTCACATATTTTAAAAAAGAATAAAAATATTGGTCCACATAAGTCCCTGAAGAGTTTTGTTAACAGATGCTTAAAAGACCAGTAAAAACTCTGAACAATTAACAAATGCATTTGATAGAAACAATAAGGTTGAAACAATATGATAATCTACACATTGAAGAATAGCTGCCTTCAGCAGAGAATGAAGCAAATTTGGAAGCAGATACCATTTAGAAACTAAATACAGGTAGGTACTTCAGTTATTTTTTCTCAGAAATGGGATTTATTTTAGATAGATTCTATTATCTTTTAATACTACATCAAAGACAGAGTATGTACAGGAGAAGGATGCTGGACCCAAACTGGGAAACTTGAACCTGGATTCTGCTACTTTCCAGTTGTGTGACTCAGAACAAATAGATTCACATCTCTGAGCCTCAGCTTCTTTATTCATAAAAATCTCAAACAGGACAATAACCAACTGCCATCCAGCACTATTGGGAGGATTAAACAACCATGTAAGAGTAAACTGCAAAGTGTCTGGAAGACAGAAGTTTCTCAATGCAAGCTTTTTGGATCTGAAGGATTTATCCTAGTTTTAATACATAATGTGCCTTGGATGTCGATTTTCTGATTTCAGTAATATGGTTATTTCAAAAGTTTGTTGCAGCTCTCCATTACAATTGCCTTCAGTGCCAAAAGCAGTTAGTTTCTTCCTTTTGTCAAAATGTATAATATCCATTTTTGTGGTCTTTGAAATGGGAAAATTATTGCCATTTTACAATTGAAACCAGAGGCGCAGAGGGATTAAATGATTAGGTGAAGGGTATGAAACAGGTCAGAAGCTGAGATAAACCACCTAGATATTTTGCCCTGCCCTCCACTACACCCCACCTAACTCTGGACTCTGTGAGGCATTTCTCCAAGTTCTGAAAAGAAATTTCCTATGACTGCCACATCTCCCTTGAGTCAGCTCTCTCCCCAGCAGACAGGATGCCAATCCCATCAAAATACTCTGCTGACAGCCTTGACACCTCAAAAATCAGGGGAAATGGAAGGTAGGTGAATTCACAGGTCTCTTTTTTGAGCAAAATCCTGAATCCATTCAGAAGTCACCGAATAAGAAAGTCTTATTCATGCCTCTCATTCCTTTCTGATTAGGAGGTTTTCAGATAGCATACAGGCTGGTTTGAACATGATGGAGCTCACAGAGAGCAGTAACTGTCTCTTTTTTTCTCCTAGGAAATATGTGATTCTCTGTGAATTAAAAGCAGTGAGCCACTAGTCACATATAAGAAGGTTACCTGAATCTTAAGTCAGCAAGTAATATATATTTTCCTTAATTCTAATAGAATTTTTCTTAATTTGAATAATATAGAAGTTTTATACCAGATTTTAAAATTGAGTTAATGGTGCTATAGCTCTTTTCACAACATTTCAAAAGTTTTGATCAAAACCTAAATCTTTCTAAGCTGCTGATTCTGCTAGCACAATCCCTAGGCTACATTCAATTAGATGGTTTTCCATAGGATTTTTGATAAACTTAAATCTCAGCTTATAGAGAAGACAAAACTCATAAAGTCATTTTAGGAATAAGAAACAGGCATAAAGAGAAATAACCTCACCCAGCTATATCCATGAGTGCAGCAGCAGATTGCTGGTGATATCTGTGGTTATTCTAAAACATTCCATAGCAACTGAAATGAGCCATTACCACCTAGAATTAATTACATGGTTTCAGAATTTCGTTACTGAAGCCATAGCCCCATCTTGGGGCTCATTTGCTAGGCTGTAGCCATTCCAGAACAGGAATAAGAAAACAAATCCTGACATAAACCAATACAGACCACACAGCTGCTTAAGAGGGATAAAAAGCTTAAAGATTGAGCTGGCATTTTTTTTTTTCCTCTCTCCCACGAGGCACAAAAGTCTTCACAAATTTAACTTGATCCTCATTTCAAAAAGGACATGACGGACAGCTTCTCAAAGCTGGGAGCTGGCTTGGCAGTATATGTGTATGAAACAGATATATCTATATAGATAGATACAGAATATATAATAGACTATAGCATACAGTGTCATGATATGAACTGCATTCCTATTATGGGTTATCATATCATGGAATATAATTTTTAAAAGTCTGAAAAGCAGTGCAGGAAGATACCCTAAATTCCTCTAATTAAGTAGCTCAGTTCAGAGGCTCAGTTGTGTCTGACTCTTTGCAACCCCATGGACCGCAGCATGCCAGGCTTCCCTGCTCCCTGTCCATCACCAGCTCCTGGAGCTTGCTCAAACTCATCTCCATCGAGTTGGTAATACCATCCAACCATCTCATCCTCTGTCGTCCCCTTCTCCTCCTGCCCTCAATCTTTCCCAGCATCAGGGTCTTTTCCAATGAGTCAGTTCTTTGCATCAGGTGGCCAAAATATTGGAGCTTCAGCATCAGTCCTTCCAATGAATATTAAGGATTGATTTCCTTTAGGATTGACTGGTTTGATCTCCTGGAAGTCCAAGGGACTCTGAAGAGTCTTCCCCAACACCACAGTTAAAAAGCATCAATTCTCTGGTGCTCAGCTCTTTTTATGGTCCAACTCTCACATCCATACATGACTACTGGAAAAACCATAGCTTTGACTAGATGCACTTTTGTCAACAAAGTAATGTCTCTGCTTTTTAATATGCCATCTAGGTTTGTCATAACTTTCCTTCCAAGGAGCAAGTATCATTTAATTTCATGGCTGCAGTGATTTTGGAGCCCAAGAAAATAAAATCTGTCACTGTTTCCATTGTTTCCCCCTCTATTTGCCATGAAGTGATGGGACAGGATGCCATGATCTTAGTCTTTTTAATGTTTTAAGCCAGCTTTGTCCACTCTCCTCTTTCACTTTCATCAAGAGGCTCTTTAGTTCCTCTTCGCTTTCTGACATAAGTGTGGTGTCATCTGCATATCTGAGGTTATTGATATTTCTCCCGTCAATCTTGATTCCAGCTTGTGCTTCCAGCCCAGCATTTCTCATGATGTACTCTGCATGTAAGTTAAATAAGCAGGGTGACAATATACAGCCAAATTAAGTAAGCTGCAGGCAAAATCATCAGTTACTGCACGGTGGTGACAACAGCAGAGGGAAGTGAGGCCATAGTGAAGAAGTGGAGTCAGGAAGGAGTGCCGTGAGGGCAATGGAGCATACCCTGGGCACTGCAGTTTCTGGGACTCCTCCTGATTTGAGCTGAACACCCTCCTGGGATGGAAGAGTTCACCCTTGGGGATCCCCAACTATTGAGCACCTAGGATTTCCTCTGTATTATCTCCATGAAGGGTGTCAGTGATGGCATCTGCAGCTCACTTGTCATGGAAAGACACCTCACATGTACATTTCATATCACACACTATCTGAGCTTAGACTTCCCTTTAGGTATCAGATACAACCTCTGCCCTCCAGATGCCTGAGTCAGACTGAGTTGGATAAACAAGTGAGCGCCCATTCAATAACAGCAATAAAATTATTAGGCTGGACATGCAAAAGTACCATATTTGGAAATCAGAAGTGGTTGAACATCAGCCATTTTGTATGGTTTAACTTAATATAAATCACCAAAATGCAGTGAGGGGCCAAATAGCTTAGAGACTGAGCTGAGAACCTGAAGACTGAGGCAAATTGTTTCAAATATATTCCCTAATCCCATATTCCACCCACAACAACATGGGTGCTAAGTTGCTTCAGTCGTGTCTGACTCTTTGCAACCCCATAGATTGCAGCCTGCCAGGCTCCTCTGTCCATGGGGTTCTCCAGGCAAGAATATGGAGTGGGTTGCCTGTCCTCCTCCAGGGGATCTTCCTGACCCAGGGATCAAACCTGAATCTCTTATGTCTCCTGCATTGGCAGGCTGCTTCTCCACCACAAGTGTCACCTAGTAAAGACGGGTGAAGATATCTAAACATTAGAAATCATTTTTTCATGATTTTCAACACAAAATCCAACATTAAGTTTGTTCAAGAGTTTGGACTTCCTTTGCTTTCTACTATTTTCCTCAAAAATAACCAAGTATAAAATTAGCTAGAGGGAAAGAAATTGTAACAGAAAGGTTTCCAATATGGTGATTTTGAGGGGTTCAAAACAGTACTTACTAGTGTTTATTTTAACTCATCACTTTTCAACAAGAACACAATATAGAAGAATTTATCGAGCCTCCAGCTCATCTTCTTTTTCACGATAGACTTTCTATGTGACGAGAACGTGACTGTTTCTGAAGAACTTTCCTGCATTATCTTATTTCGGCTTCTAAAAACATCATGAGGTGAGAATTAGCAGTCATACTTTACCGAAAAGGAAATGAATTGTTCTAGAGGCTTGCTTAGAGGGGAGGAAACCCAGTTCTGTTTTTCAACCTAACCTTTGGCTTCTGATAGAGACTCTGATTGGCTTCAGATTCTGACGTGCAAGCACCTAATTAAGCACACACAAGATGCCAGGCCCTCGATTAGGGGGTTTTCCTTGTGGTACTGTTCATCTTCTGGCAAACACTTGACCAGGAAGTCAACCCTTTCGGTAAGTGTGCAAAGATTCAGGAGTCACAATATTCAGTTGTGTCAAAAGAATAGAGCTCAGCTTTTAGAAAACATTCCCTGGAGAGAAGCTCTTTTCCATGCAGGCTCCTTCAATTGTTCATATTAAAGAAGGAGAAACAAGAATGAGACCTGGGCTGTGTCACTTAAATGTCCTTGTGTAGCCTCAAGTTGAAGAAACATTTCTGGGATTTTTTTTTTAAACAAAGGACCCCCCAACCTCCTGGTTCCCTCTATGCTATGGGACTCAGATGAAGAAAAATTTCCTTGTCCACAAAAGCTAAGGACAATATAAAGTGGTGATATAGAGTTATTTGTTAATAAAAGTGCCTTTTGAAGAGGCTTTTCCAGGTGGACACTTCACCATCATCACAAATCTGTCTCACCCACTGCTCTAAAGATATGCCTAGGATAAGGCCTGCCAAACAGTGGGAGTTAATGGATGAATGGAAACAAGCAAAGGAATAGCTTACAGAGACACGGGGTAACCAAGACCAGTCCCTCCAAGACTGGGGAATATCTCAAAGAACAAAGATGCCATAGCCTCTCCTCACACCTGAAAGAAGTTAGCTGGCTAATGCTAGTTAGCAGAGGAATGCTGTGCTTATTATGCTCGAAAATTAAAGATCTTCACTTTATGCTGTAACTGTGGTTGATAATGTGGCCGCTCTCTTATTCAAACTTAGGACCAACTCTCAACTGTTGTATGGATTTGGAAAAATCTCCAATAAGCTACCATCCAATTCCCGAACAGATATCAAAAACTCCTGCGGAGGAACACAGGTCTAAAGACAGAATGACACGTGTGAATAATTATTGCTGTTGTTTAGTCGTTAAGTCATGTCTTTATGACCCCATGGTCCAAAGCTCCTCTGCCAGGCTCCTCTGTCCATGGGATTTCCCAGGCAAGCATACTGGAGTGGGCTGCCATTTCCTTCCCCAGGGGATCTTCCCCACCCAGGGCTCAAACTCATGTCTCTCCTATCTCCTATCTCCTGCATCAGTAGGCGGGTTCTTTATCACTGAGCCACCAGGGAAGCCCTGTAAATGATTATAGCATTGCTCAAGTCTTTGGAAGAACTCCCATTCATAGGATGGTCTGAAGACCACAGGACTCATTTTGCAACCCTGCTAAATTTAGCTGGAAACAGTAAGTACTGGAGAAGAGTTGCCTGTCTTTGTAGCTCAACACACCACTTGGCTGCAGAGAGAGCTGAGGCTGCTGATAGATTTGTCTTGACACTAGTATTCTGGGAAAATCTTTCCTTTTGCAGGGCTCCAAATGTGGCTCAACAGACACTCACAGTTTTTACCACCACTGATTTTTAAAATTTATATTTTTTGCTTTTGTTTTTAAGAGTTCAAAGTTCTTCCTATGTTCCCCTTCTGGAACAGGAAAACTATAGAACCCCGCTTAGTCAAGATGAAACTGGAACTATAAACTTAGTCCTCAGAATTAACAGGAAGGGTCAGCTTCAAACTAATAGCTGCCTCCATGGTTTGGATCTCCGTATAAGTGGCACACCTTTAAAGAAAACAGGAGCACAATTAATGGGGGAGAATTATACACATGACTCCTACCCCTACCCCAAAAGTTCCTTCCTGTAGGCGTATATTATTAGGCAGTCTGTTCTAATTTTGCAAAATGAAATACAAGATTCGTATTTCCAGAAGCACTGGGATGTCAAAAGAAATTTAGAGTTTTCTGTAGATTGCAAATGAACTTTGAAGCACAGGTCTTTCTTTCAGTTAAGTATTATCATTAAGGATATGGGTTTTGTGAATAATATTGATCAAAGAATATTTAATTCATGCTTTTATTATTTCAGGGATTGATTCCTGGGATGCTTGTTTTGTTAGGTGGTCCAATAATCTGTTCATTTGTTCACAGTGCAGTTGCAAGCTGGAGGACAAGAGCCCAACCACTGAAGCAGGGCACACCCACTCTGGTTTCTCTGTCACTGATTGCCACTTGAAATTTGGATTAACTTAGGTATGACATGATATGAATTTATGAAACATATTCCACTTTCTTCCTTCTCATGAAGTTCAAATATATTCTAGATTCTTCAACCAAAAATGGCTTTAAAGATATTTAATAAAATGTAAAAAAATTTCTGAGCCAAGTTATTCCATGTCACATAAACCTTTCCCCAATGTAGTCAGAGCTTAAAAGTTTCAATACAATTTCTTAAATGTTACTCCCTTCATGTTTATAGATTGGCAGGGATGGATATTAGTCTGTGCCGATTTAATCAAGACAAAACCGGAAAAGGACAATGGATTTAGTTCCCTCTCTTACCACAATTTATTAGAGACCCAACACATAGCTATATCCTCAGTCATAAATCCATTTTACTCACAAAGTGCTGAAAAGTTAGAATTTTCCAATCATTTCTGGTTTTAAAGTAATATCCGTACATGTGGATGGTGAGAAATATGTTGAGATAAAGCAAAGGGGTATGTTCTTGGACCTCTGTGTTTAGGTTCAAAAGTCTTTTCTCTTGGATGATTCCTCGGGCTACAAGTAAAATCAACTTGTTTTACTTTTACTCCAGCTGTAGGTTAAAATATTAAAGAGTATGTATCTTATTGCTGCTGAGACATTCTGCCCCCTTCCCTTGCTGCATTGCCTCAGAATCAGTCAGTGTTTCCCCAAGGACACAGGGAGACCTGAGGGAAACAAAAGGCCAACTGAGTGTCTAAATAAAAAAAACTTGAAATCCAAAGCACAGAAAGTCAAAGCAGTTTTTGTTTTACTAACCATTTTGGGGACAGAAAAGGCTTTTGAGTTCCAAAACTTTGGTTTAATTTGAAGGACAAATTCTATGAGGTTTACATTATAAACAGTAGAGTAGGGAAGAATGTATGATTTCAGAGTTTAGTGTTTCATCCCCAAAGGAGATCAATACAACAGAATTGATGGTGGTGGCAAGGCATGTTTGAGGGAGGTTGTCTGGGGAGAGAAGAACAACTCAGCAAATTATTGGTGTGGGTCAGGGAAAGAAAGAGGCCCACCCCCTGACCACTCCATTATGGGGTCAAATCCCAGTTGAGCGAGGGGGCATCTCTAAGCACAAATCTCCATTTTGCATCCTGAGTTGAGGGTTAGTGTAACCCAAGAATGGAGGCATGGACAAGCATGCAAACACTAACAGAAGGCTCACGAATGGATAGAAACCCCTCCCTATTCCTTCCCAAGTCAGAAAGGAACAGAGATCCCAACCACCGCCTGTATTCTAATAGCACATAAAGAGCGATAAGCCCACAGAGACCAAGAAAGAGGACCGCGCAAAGAAGCCAGCGGAAAGCTCTCTTCCAAAAAGAAGATGCTCTTCAAAGCCAAACGCTGTACACTCGTGGCTGATCCATGTCGGTGTGCAGCAAAACGAATACAGTATTGTAAAGCAAAACAAACTAAAAAAATAAAAATTAATTAAAAAAAAAACACAAAAAGATGATGCTCTTCAAAGCCAAATGCTGTACAAAGACTGAGAAATGAGACTCTCCTTCACATTCAGAACAAGTAGGCTCTGGATGGCTTCACCCAGAGGGATTTCCATGAAGTGGCTGGAGTGGAATTTAAATCACAGTGGGTTCAGGAGTGTTAAGAAAGGGAAGAAACAGACCCAATAAATGCAGATAATCTTTTTAAGAAGTTTGGCTATAAAGGGGGAGAAAAGGATGAGAAGAGATAAAAGAGTATGTGGAACGATAAAGGTTTTGTCCTATTTTTTTTTTTTAAGATGGGACTGGCTGAAGTCCCTCTACACTCTGATAAGAAGGATCGCCAGACATGAAAACCTGCAAGATATAGGAAATAGAGGAAATTGTACTCACGTGGAGGAAAGAGAAGAGGAAAACCTCTTCTAACCGGAGGAAAGGTAGGAAACACAGATACAAATGGTCAGTTTTAATTAATATATATTAGAGTACATAAGGATCAAAGGATAATTGGTCTGCTGAACTCTCTATGATTTGTGCTGACTGCAGTGAGAGGTGGGAGGAAGATGACCACCACCACAGAGACTAGTTGCTCCACCTATGAAGGGATGAGAGGAGACGGAAAGGAGTAAGAAGATGGGGTGAATTTGTTTGAAGCCGGGGAGAACAGAGGAAGAGAATAAACTGACAGCTGCAGGGCCAGACTTTGCGGGGAAAGAGTGGTAAAAACAATGGTTAGAAAATCTAGCCCTGTGTTCCGAGATTGGTTCTCCTGTTCATCTTGGTGAGCTCCTTAAGAAGCTTTCAGTAAAGCCCTTCATTGTCTTCCAAGGCTTTCTGGGTCATGTTGCACTTTCACCATGTTGAACTGTCCTCAAAGCAATTTACTCCAGGTTATGTGGGTAGTAAGATTTGGTGGTAGGAAATTAAGATCTTGCATAGTAAGAGGTGAGACTGTCTGCTGAATGCAAGGTAGGGAAGTGGTTTGGTCAAAGACTGGGAGGAAGTAGAGAAGTTTTCACGAGTGTCGGGGAGAATGGCAGGAGTGTATTAGGGAAACCAAAGACTCACTGAGCTATACTGAGGGGTCCAGCTGAGACTGGAGGTCAAAACTTTACCACAGTAACCATCGGGACAGTGATTTTTCTCTGTAAGTGCTTAGCAGTATGGTTGGAAGCAGGAGAAAGCACTCAACTGGATTAAGCATTGGTATTCCACTGTGTAGGTGTTAAGATTCTAACTTCCCAGTACTAGAAAGGTTCATGTCTAAGTATCCAATACTATAATGATGACAAATGGGAATTGCTCAATAGATCTTTATTGACTGGGTGAACAGGAAAACTGAAAATACTGGTAAGAAGGTATTGAAATAACAGGCCATGGTGTCCACAATTAATCGGGAAGGCAGTGGAGACAAGAGGAGGCTAAACGGGAAAAGTCAAGGGGACAAAAGGTTCCTGGGAGATTTCTCAGGTCTACCAGTCATATGAGCAGCATCACCACTGAAGAAACTTTGAGTCTTAAAGCACCCCCAGCAGCTGATCCAAGAAGCTATTAGGCCCAGTATTGGCCTTTAGTTCTTACCAAGAGCAACAAGCACATCCTTACATATTATTATCCCTCAGTATCCATGGGGGATTGGTTCCAGGACACTCCCAACCTTCTGCAGATTCCAAAATGTGCAGGTGCTTTAAATACCTTATATAAAATGGTGAAGTAGAGTCAGCCTTCCAAATCTGCAGATAAGGAACCTGTATTGGAGGGCTGCACATATTCCTCTTTACAGTGTTCAAAACTCCCTTAATACAGTAGAAACTAATGCAACACTGTAAAGCAACTACATGCCAATAAAAGCTAATTTAAAAAGAAAATAATTTCCCTGCATGTAATATCTTTCTCATTCATTCTTTAAACCTGCTGTTCCTCTTTGTTTATGAACTTTTGCCCTAGGTATCGTAGGTTTCTTTCTTTCTCCTTTATCTCTCACCCTCATTTACTTTCCATTTTCAATTGGTAAAAATAATCCTGGCCATAGCAGATATCATTAAAGATGAAATTCATGATATGTCTGCAATGAAGACAAGGAAATCCTTACATTTCAAAACTAAAGAAGTCAAAGTCTCTTACAGTCAGTGAAAATGGATACATTTAAAAATAGTCACAGCCTATACCTTCTTATAATCAAACTGCATTTTGGCAAGTACTTGCATTCAACACATTTTCCATTCTTAGAGTATTGGTTATATTTTAATTATTAACATAAGTCTTTCTGCTATTAATATTTTATTGCAAATGTACACGATTTCTACATAGGATGAGTTGGGTAGACTTTTGAAAAGTAGCCCAAAGATGTTTACAGTAGTGTTCTGATGAAGGATTTTAAAAGGAACTTTTGGACTACAACCTATTTGCTGGGGCTTGGCATAGTCTTGATTTCTGCTTGAATTTCCTGAAAAATCACAATAAGTTATTTCAGGAAAAACAGTTGCCAAACTTTCTGACAAGTCACAATGAATGGTTAAATTCTAAAAGATCAACCAGCCATCTTTTGGCTCCCATCTCCTCTTTAAAACCAAGCTATTTTGAGAATTTCCATTCCTCATGCTCTTTTTCTTCCCAACCCTGACACTATTTGTATCCCCTCAGTGGCTTTTTTTTTTTTGACTCAGGAAAACTTAAATAAGTTCCAAGATTGCAGAAGAGCCTTATTATTTGATGATTGTGGGTCTTGTCTGGGAAAAACTCCAAACATAGATTTGCCATTTTAAGCAATTCCTTTGAATTCTCACTCTATTATCAGCAATAGTTCAGTATTATTGGTTTATTATTGATTTTTTCCTTCCATTTACATAAGTTAACTAGGCACTCCAATTTTCTCTTCTCTCTTATGTTTTCTTAGTTTTTAAGTCCCCAAAGGACTACACTGTTTTAGCTTTTGAGTTTTGGAGAACATACACGCGATACCTTGCCATTATCACAAACCCATAATCTTTTCCCCTTCAGCACCATGACTATTTCTTCTTTATAATCTTCCTTCTTTCTCTTTACCCTACTTTAATATAATCAGCTGCCACATTCTGTCAATTTCCCCTTTAAAATCTATTTCAGGTTCATCTTTTCCTCTGACTTCCCACTGGCACTATCCTGTCACAGGTCATCGGAGGTTCTTTTACACTCTCCCAGCCAGCTTTCCTGCACCCTCCTCCCCTCTCCACACCCACCCCCATGCCCCACCACACACTCAGTCCACATGGCCCATTATCCTGCTCAAAATACCCTGTGAGGACAGGAAAGCATCTCCTATGCATTTGGGCACAGCTCTTAATTCTCCCGTCCAGCATGATAAATGTGACTTTCCTCACGTCATAAATGAGGAAGCTGACTCGCCCAAAGGTTAAGCAGCTTGTCCCAAATCACCCAACTTGTAAGTGTTCCAGTCACTGGCCCTTAAATTTGAAGAGGGAAGAGTTGTCTGTGTTGTAACAGAAAAATAAAGCATTAACAGAATGGCGATTTGATATTTATTCTCTTTAAAGTCAAAGAATTAGACATATGTACAATTACTACCACATCAAGGGCAATGACTGTCAAGAGATGGGGTTTACACCAGACAAGTAGAAATCAGAGAGCCTGCTCTCAAAGAATTTATCATCTAGTTGGTCAGAGTATGGTCTAGTACATGCTGGATATACAGAACATGCTAAATAAATACTTTCTCAGAGTTTGTTAGTCTCTTTCTGGCTTGTCATAAGATGCTTCTTATAAAGGGCTCTGACACTTCCTCCTAACCCAGTCCCAAAGAATATCAGGACAATACACTGTTGGGGAAAAAAAGATGTGGAGCTTACTGGGCTGCCTTCCAGCCACAGACCTATTTATTTTTCCCTAACAACAAGATAACTATTGCTGGATATTATTATGGGATTTTTCCATATATCATTTAGTGAGGACAGTGACGACCCATTGCAGCCTTTTAAAGTGCTCTGGTCTTCTGCCAGCTTACCTCACTCTACAACTTTATCCTTGGTTTTTATTTTTATGATTATTCAAACTTCCCATTGCCTCACCAACTCCTCATTTGACCACTGCTGCTGTGGACTGCACACCTTGACAAAGACCCCTTGGAAAGGGTCTTTTTCACTTGCGGTGGGCTCCTTTGAAACAAGTTCTTGCTACGTTCAACATTTTGGCAAACAAGGACAAGTTCAAGGAAACTGGAGGCCGAACTCGACAGAGCACTGGGTGCAGCTGCTGGCCCAGCTGTGCAATGATTCTCAACTGGTCCATTACCTCCAAAACTCAACTATTCAGCACAGCCTTCCCTAGTCCAGCACTCCTGTTGGTCTAATATATTGGCAACAGCCATTATTTCAGAAATGAATGCTCGTGTGTATTTATAGCAAATCACGTGCCTGCTCTATCAACAATTAAAGAGATTAGGATTCAGCAGACATATTCCTCTAATTAGGACAAGATGGAAGACACAGCATACAGAATGCTGCAGTTTGGTCAAGGTTTATTCCTTCTTAACAAGACTGCCATGTTTTCTCTCATCACTCAAACAGCCCCTCACTCCTAGGGCCACCTCATTCTCTGCATGACATTCACTGTGTCTGTCCCATAGAATTTTCAGGCAGGGGATTCTGTTTGCAACTGACATTTCCAGTTTCCCCTTCCTCCCTCCTTCAAACCACACCGGAGGCTTGGACTGTTTCAAGGCTTGTTTTGAAAATAACGTGGACAGCACCATGTGGCCACTAAGTTCACTCAGTTAGACCCTTTCCCTGGAGCTTTGGTGGATGCTATAAGCTCACACTTATGTGGTCTCTCCTCTGAACAAAAGCCTGAACTCAGTGTCTGGGCCATAAATTCCATCTTGCCTCGCTCTTGCCCATGCATTATTCAAGCAATCTTCTCGGTGAAGCCGGCATGAGAATTTCCCTCTGAGTAACAATCAGTGAGTGCCTTCCGCGCTGTTCTAACGGGAAATGTAGGCTATCTGAGAGAGTTCCACCCATTCACAGTCTTGATAATGAAATATGATAATCTAATTTGGTAAAAATAAACTGTGAAATCAGAGATTTGAAGCAAAAACTTTAAAGATGCAATTCAGACGAGCAATCAATGCTTATTCAGTTTCTGTACTATCTCAGCTTTCTCCCTGTGCAGATGCTTAAGTGATGCTAAATTAAATAATTGACAAATTTTTAAAACTGCTGGAAATTACCATCTGTACTTAATTTTGGAATATAAAAAGGTCCATAGAAAACACCCTTTATGATTATTTTGTCTAATAACAGATATGAAACAATACAAACATCCCAGTCATAAAAATATAATGCGTTTCAAGCAGTCTGGTTTACATATTCAAACAGTTTTCAAAACAAAAGACCACAGGAGGAGTGAAAAGCTGGGTTACCAATCTGTCTTTTCAAATGAATAGCAAAAAAACTAAGTTTTCAGTTTAAAATCTATCCCTGTAGCCCTCACCTCCCCACAAAACCAAAACCAAAACCCCCAAAACTCACCCACAGGCTTCCTAGAGACAGTAATGATCACATCACTTTTTCACATTTCTCTTCTGGATAAACCCTGGGCTAAACTGTTCTCTGTTAAGAACTTTATTAGGTTGGTATTCCATTTATACAAAATGAAGTCTAGGACTGTAAATAAACATGCTTGAGGCTTCCATGAAAACAGAGAAAGAGAAACAAGCTCCCTGCGTGGGAACACACTGGCAAATACGTGGATAAAACGAGCTGAAACTTACACCAGACTCTCCTCCCAGGTCCAGCTCAGCAGGAGCCCCTAAAGGTACATTCTAGATTTTTTAAATCCATGTTCTGCTCTTCTTACTGAGGGGACTACTCAGGCACATGGTCAAGTTGCAATCAGCTTCTCCCTCAGTGATGTATGAGAGCTGGGCTGATTTATCTCGTCTTTCTGCAGCATATTAGCACTAATGTTCCTGCGTCTGCATCCTACCTTTCTTTAGCCGTAGCCCGGGCTTTATCATTGGTAATCTAAATTAAAGAGCCAGTGAACAGAAAAGGGTTGTTGTCCCCCACCCCTCCCTGTTTTCCATGAAACAATTGCCAGGCAGTCATTCCCGGACAAGGATTCCACTGTTTATTCTATGGAGCCTCCTCTTCAGTATCCCATTGAGACTGAAGACAATTGCCAAAGGAGAGGACCAGCGAGACTGTCTTAGTTCAGAGGTTTACTTATGACTTATTCTCTAAAACGGGGCAGATGGCCTCTGGAATTATAGAGAAAGCTGTCATTTGCTGGTTTTTCAGTCTAGAATACAGAATTGACACTGTTTACAACAACAGAGTAACTTGATCCTCCACTTACTACCCAGGGTGCAGCACACCTTTTGGTGACTTTTTTTCCCCGAGAAATCTCTTCCTTTCCCCACTGATGTTTATTTTATATATGCTTCAATGTTCAATTTAACGTGGAATATGAGTGCTATGATTTAGCAAGCTGAACACAAGAAGCATGAAGACCTATAAAAAATGGAAGGGAAAAAAATCAAACAAATTATTAACCTTGTTTTAACTTTCTATCAACAAACTAGCTGAAGCAGGAGCATAATGCTCTATTTAATTCAGGAGTTGTCAGTTCCTGTAAGATACATTAAAAATTTTCTCCAGCTCCACAAATGTTTGGGAAGAGGAAACATATCAATACATTTTCGTAGGAAAGTTTTTGATCTCTTAAAAATGTTGCCATCTCAGCAGCACCTCAATGTTTTTAACTCAGGTTTCCAACAATTGCTGGAATACTACTAGGTTTGTTTTCACATTTGAAGCAACAAAACTTCTTTAATAGCTGTTAGGCAGCAGTATTGGTGGGTAACTATAGTAAGTTTATTTTTGTGTATTTTGTTAAAACATTGTTTTAATCATTTTAAACATGTATACTGGAGAAGGCAATGGCACCCCACTCCAGTACTCTTGCCTGGAAAATCCCATGGATGGAGGAGCCTGGTAGGCCTCAGTCCATGGGGTCGCTGGGTCGGACCTGACTGAGCGACTTCACTTTCACCTTTCGCTTTCATGCATTGGAGAAGGAAATGGCAACCCACTCCAGTGTTCTTGCCTGGAGAACCCCAGGGACGGGGGAGCCTGGTGGGCTGCCGTCTATGGGGTCGCACAGAGTTGGACACGACTGAAGTGACTTAGCAAACATGTATACTGCATTTTTAACTTTGCTTTTGAAAATTAATAAACTATGACACAGACATATAATATAGACTTGCCACTTTTCATAGATTTAGAATATTAAATTCTCTAGTTCTTGATATTTGCATCGCTTCAATTTTTCATTATTAAAACTATGTCTCTTGTCAGAAACGCAAAATACTCACATTCCGGGCCCTTGTGTCCCCTCTAACTCCTTCAAAAAAAATTAACTTGAACTCTGCTTCCCAGCTCTTATCAGAGTTGCGGTCAAGACAGCACACTCAGGAGGATTCCTTAAAGACTATCCCGAGTATCAATTCTAGATTGTATCTCTGAGTTAAAATTTTCACATTTATATGAATTTCTACACTCTAGAACTTGTTTATATTGAACTGCTCCACAAACATCCAGGGTAATTATTTAAAAATTTAAATTTGGGCTTGTCACTCAGTTGTTTAAAACTCTGTATAGCTTCCCGTTATTCTTAGGATGAAAGCCAAAATCTTTATCATGGCCTTCAAGGACTCAGTTTTATTTCACTCGGAAGATAAGCCCACCTTCCCAGAACTGACTGGCGGGATTCAGAACCATCAATCAAGCAAGTATTGAACCCCTGCTCCTTACTGGCCAGTCAGCTCTGAGCATGGTATCTGAGCACCAGTACAGGATGCTGAGAGAATTCCAAAAGCAAACATATAGACCTTTTCTTTTAGTTTGAAAGTAACATACATGAATAAGATCTCATTAGTTCACATGTCAGCTTATAAACTATGACAAAATCAATATGAAGCAAGTCAGACTCAAACATGCAAAATGAAGATAAAACCAAGAGTAAAAACAATAAGATGAAATTAAACGTTGGATGAATGTTAACTGAAACTGACAGGCTAGAGGAGAAAAGGGGAAACAATTAAGAAGAAGAAACTCCAAAATAAGTATTGCTCAAGTTTGGTATTCTTATGCTTCACATAAGAATGCTTCACATATTATGCTTGGTATTCTTATGCTTCACATAAGGTCTGTGGCTCACATGAGCTAAATTAGACTTACGTTTCTTAAAATCAATTATTCCATGACTGTGCTTATGTAATTCTTCCTAAACAATTCCTAGATTTTCATTACATTACTGTTCATATTACTCTCCTTCAAAAGTTCTCTTTATTTTCATCATGAAGACAACTATAAACTTCATCAGTTTCTAAATAAGGAGCCCAACAACACAGAACCATGAAAATATGGGCTTTTTCATAACTGAAGATCTACTTTGCAGTTAACCAAGAGCAACAAGATCCTTTCATGCAACTTGTATGTAAGTTCATCCATAAAATAACGTGAAGTCCCAAACATATGGAGCATCCACTAACGAAACCTTGACATAGTCCCGTGTGTTAGGAATTTACACCACAAGGCCCCATGAGTCCCACAGTATGTCCTATTCTTCTCGCCACTGTTCGAATAGCTTATACTATTAAAACTTCCCCTTGGAAGAAATTCTAAGACTTGAAACCAAACTACTGTGTTCAACTCACAGCTCTGCCATTTCCCAGCTGTATGATCTCAGGCAAGATACTTAAACTTATTGTAGCATGGGTGTGTTAAATTTATCTGTAAAGTGGGATAAAGAGAGTTCTGCTTCCGATCATGAATGTAACACCTCAGTTTATAACAATTATAAACTCCAAATAAAAAAATATTAACAACAACAACTATTTGAAGGCACTGGAGAGGGATGACGAGCAGGCAGAAACTCATGGGAAGTTGACACTTGGAAGAACAGTGCTCCATAAATTACCCATTTTTAAAAACTGCTTTACAACTAAGGGCAGGCCCAGTTGGTCAGTTCTGCAGGGTGGCTATATCTCAGGTAGGAACTTGCCATCTTACTGGCTGGGGAATCAGAGGATAGAGTTCAGAGAGAAGACAGAAGTTGACAAAATGAAGGAGGAAATACAGAGAGAAAAGGAAGCTCCAAATTCAGTATACAAAATCTGATAAAATTTATAGCTGATGCCAATATTATATACATGTGGAACAGATTTCAAGCAGCCCAGCTAAGGTGAAAAGAACTAACCAGATTCTGCTGCTGTCTATCACAGGAAAGACATATTTGGAATTTGGAATCCAAGTTCCATCAAGTTCCATTAATTTAATTAATACTTTTGATGGGTGTATAATCAAATTCAGAAGCTCTACAACATTCCACTCGCAATGGCCACAGTACATTCCAAAATTACTAGTTATGCAAAGAATCAGAAAAATGTAACTCATCCCCAAAGAAATGATAATTCATAGAGACCAACTCTGAGATGATGAAGATATTGGAATTAGCAGAGTTTAAATCTGTTATAACCGTGCTAAAGGATATTTTAAAATTCACAGCAGAGAAAAGTAAAGTACAAAAAAAAAAGAACCAATTGGAAATTTGATAACTAAAAGATACAATATCTGAAAAAAATTTCACTGGCTAGACCTAACAAACAGAGGAAACAGAGGAAAGTAATAAGTATCAGTGAACCTGAAGACAGAAAAATATGGAGTATCCAATCTGAAGTGAAAATAAACTTTAAAAATGAACAAAACCTCACGTTCTAACTGAAATTCCAGAAAAATTGGAGAAGAAAGAAAGGGCAAGAAAAAAATTTTTGAAGAAATAATCCAGTTTTGCCAAAATTCGGTTTAAAATACAACATAAGTTTGCAAATTCAAAACTTCTTATAATCTGCAAATAGAATAAATAAAAAACAAGACAAAGTAAAAAATTATGCCAAGGGACATCATATTCAAACTGCTAAAATTCAAAGATAAAGAGAAAATCTTGAAAGCAACCCGGGAAAAACGGCATGAACAGGAGAAAACAATACTAATTTTTCATCACAAGTAATGGAAGCTAGAAGATACAGTGAAAGCTTTAAAGCACCAATGGGAAAAAAAATGTCAAGCTAGAAGTCTATATTGAGCAAAAACATTCTTAGACAACGAAGGCTTCCATTGTTTGCAGATAACACAATTGTTTCTAGTGTCTGATTGTTTGACCCTTTGGAGCCCACCAGGCTCCTCTGTCCATGCGATTTCCCAGGCAAGAATACTGGAGTGGGGTGCCATTTCCTCCTCAGGGGATCTTCCTGACCCAGAGTTCTTCCTGACCCAGGGATGGAACCCAAGTCTCTTGCATCTCCTGCACTGCAGGCAGATTCTTCACCTGCTGAGCCACCAGGGAAGGCCTCATAGAAAAATCATTAAGAAATCTAAAATTAGTGAATAGTACCTATCTCATATAGTTGTTATAAGAATCAAATAATTTAAATTTTAAATTCAAAACTGTGCCTGACACCTAGTAAGCACTAAATATGCATTAAAAATAAAAAAAATACATCTAAATATAAAATCTGGGAGTGTTACATATTAGCTTATTGACAACGAGTACAGATTTATTTGTCAGAATAGCTAAAAGAGAGGCTGCTGCTGCTGCTGCTGCTGCTAAGTCGCTTCAGTCGTGTCCGACTCTATGCGACCCCACAGATGGCAGCCCACTAGGCTCCCCAGTCCCTGGGATTCTCCAGGCTACTTTAAGGAATAAGATTATCTTTGGTCAGTGGCCCAGGTTATGAAAACGTTAGTTACTCAGTCGTGTCCGACTGTTTGCGACCTCATGGACTGTAGCCCACCAGGCTCCTCGTCCATAGAATTCTCCAGGCAAGACTACTGGAGTGGGTTGCCATTTCCTTCTCCAAGGTTATGAAAGGGTTCAGGGCAAATAATACTTGGGAGGCCTAGAGAATGATCAGTCCTGGCATTCCTAAAATAGGAAGATGAAGTTTGTTATCAGACTGTTTGTTACAGTTTGTTACAGAGAGTCACAGTTTGTTACCGTCTACAGAGTTACAATTTTATATGTGATCTATTATGTGTATAAAATTATATACACTAATCCAGTTGTATCTAATGAGCAAATAACTTACTGTAACCTATGTAAGTACTCTCTTGACAGAATATCCATGAAAGACTTGAAGTGAAAAAAAGGCAGTTTGTATAATAGTATATTTTACACTATAACTTAATTTTCAATGCAAAAAGATGTGCAAATATGATAACTGCATTGCGATGTACATAGAAAATTTTCTGGAAATACCCAAATAAAAGTGTTAATTAGTAGTAGAGAGCCCTAGATAGAGGGAGCAGAATGGACTTTAATTTTTTTACTTAAAATCTTTGGCATAGTTTTAATTTTTTAAAATATTGATATTTTTACTTTGTAATTAAAAAAAAAAAAACCCTTACAGAAGCAAAAACTGCATCAACACCTAAAAGTCACAATGCTACAGTATTTGTTTCCTAAGTCAAGTAAGATGAAAAGGACCCTTCCTTTGCATTCTTTAAACAAAGGTAGTTTTATTTTAGACATCAAGAGCATATTCCAGATGTTTTTGCCCCTAAAATCCCTCCCAGCATCCCATGAATTAAAAACCCGGTCGGGTCAAAGTTTCAGTCTGTCTTCACAGGTAGGCTCATTAGAATAGAGAGCACTGAGACAGTGAAGGTCCTGATGCCCCTGCGAGCCCACTTCACCCTAATTCACGCTTTCTGACTTCTGAACCAATCCAGGAACTGGTTTCCCCTACTCCGATGCCTGCATGCATGGAGATCATGGAGACGAATCCAAATCAGAGACAACCTGTCACCTCAAGAGGTATAGAATTTTAAGTAGAATGACCTTAGAAAATGTTTAATTTATCGACAGACAACCAACCACTCTCCAGGTAGGGAAACAGAAGTCTACAGACATAACTTGTTCAAGATCGCAGGGTTACTAAGTGAGCACACAGCAGGTCTCATGAGCCCTAGGGTAGCATCCTTTTTATGACGATGGAGAAAGGGTCTAAAAGGTCCTATTGGTGCTGGACCAGGGGCTATGCTTTCATAAACAGAGTATATACTAGGATGTAGGTTTGACCAGGAGTGGAAGAGAGTTATCTTCCTGCCTTTATCATAGACCTTCAAACTGGGTTGCAAGCACCAAAAAGTGACTCTGTTATTCATTTACTCTCATTACTAGTGTTCCATAAGATGCATATACACTTTCTCTACAAATAATCCATTAGTACAGAAGAGGGAAGGTTTCCTGTTTGAGATGTGCTTTCTGGCCACATCATTCAGAGATGCTTTTAGCATATAACTAACACTAATGAAGGTTCTTGTTAGAATGTTTTCCACATTCTGGTCAGGCAATAGGAAACCTGGAGAAATACAAATTAATGCAGTGTGTACTACTATGATCTATCATATTGGGTTTTTTTCCCTCTACAGTGGGAGTTATAAATCAGTTTCTAAAGTTTAAGAGGTAACCAATGATTAAGTTCTGGAATTGTTTAGAATCAATAAATCTGAGACTGACTTAACCAAATTGCCTTGCAAACCTGTCCAGGACCATAAAGGTATCCCTCATTCCTCTCCACTAAAATAAAAAGAAAAACTCCCAAAGAACAGTCTTGAGAGCCCTCATGGCTTTCACATACATAAAAATCCGTATGTAAGACCTAAAATAATGGATAGGCTCTAAGAAATCTTTCTTGCTATTTATCAAGACAAGTTCTCTAAAACCTCTCCTAGAGGTGGTTATTTATTAATGTTGATTTCTGTCTACAATAATCACAGAATAATAAAACTGTTGCCTGGATTCAACATCACATTTTTTTCCACTAATAGCAGAGAAGCTTTCCAACAAATTATTGTAAGTTCCTCAAATACATCAGAAATATGATTCCTTTACGTGTATTCTCACATGTGCAGGAATACATTTTGGGATTAAGGAGATGAATACCTATGTGCATTGTAAGAAGCTAAATGAGGATACAGAAGTAGCAGCCCCTGGCTAGACATGAATGCTACTCACATTTACTATATTGCCACCTGCCCCCCTCCCAGACACTTCATTACTAATGATTTTCCAACACAAAAGCTTTTAAAAACTTTGATCTTTTGTGAAAATTCAGTAGGATAATAAAAACCTTCCAGCTGAACAAACAGACTAGGGCAGAAAGATCATCTCCTTAGCATTTGCAACAGAAAGTATCATCTGCCCTGACTCCACCCTGGTGTTTCATTAAAGTGGTGTCATTCAAAATATGCAAATGACAGTAATAATTTGAGCAAACAAATGAATTAGGTGAGCCTCTATAGGCAATTTACTTGAGGTAATTAAGAATGCTAAGTCAAACAAATTATTATTTTAAATGGCAAGTAAGCTTTAATTAAACTTGATTTCTATACTAAAATGAAACTACTAACCCAAAAGAAGGCATCCTGTGTGAATTAAAAGGCAAAGTGCCAAGAAGGGAAAAAAAAACTTATGTACGCTCTGCTTTTGATTCACCAGATTAGGACCAGGTAGAACTGTATTCTCACTGGAACGAGCTCACAGAGAAGTATTTCTGTGCATGAATTTAGTATTGATATAATGCATTTGGGGTGCCTCAAGTACTAATGCATTTTAAATGGTAAGGATGCTAAGCAAAATTAGAACCAACCCAAACCTAAGGTAATTTCTCTCCAACTAGCATCTCAATTTTTTTCTACCATTAAGAAAGGGAAACCAGCAGACTGTAGCCCACACGGATTAAGAGTCCTTCCTAGGGGTTAGGGGGACATGGTGACCCATAGGAGAGCCTCCACAGCTATGCTAGCCACCAATCAAACATATATGTATACAATGGAACAAACCAATGGGCCCCAATCGATAAACATGGAAATAAAGGTGCCCAGAGAGGGAGGATGGAGAAGGCAATGGCACCCCACTCCAGTACTCTTGCCTGGAAAATCCCATGGACGGAGGAGCCTGGGAGGCTGCAGTCCATGGGGTTGCAAAGAGTCAGACACGACTGAGCGACTTCTTTCAGTTTTCACTTTCCTGCACTGGAGAAGGAAATGGCACCCCACTCCAGTGTTCTTGCCTGGAGAATCCCAGGGACAGGGGAGCCTGGTGGGCTGCCGTCTCTGGGGTCGCACAGGGTCGGACACGACTGAAGCGACTTAGCAGCAGCAGCAGAGAGAGAGGAGAATCTCCAGAACTATCCTGAGATGGACAAGGCTAAAGCACGATCCTATTAAAGTAGACTAGACTTGTGTATTTGCTTCTACAGAACATAATAATTACAGAGTATGTTGAAAGCTCAAGTCTTGTCTGAGACTAGAGATAAGTACGCCGCTTCTCTCTCTAATGCTTTGTCCCGGTACCTGCAATGGGACTCTGATTAGACCCCAGCCACCAGCACTGGCAAGCAGAAAAGCCTTCCCAGAACCACCTGCTTTCTCCTCCGCATGCAGCACCTCTCCTGGGTGAGCCTCCTGGGTCTTCACTCTTCCAGCCCAGTGCTCCTCAGGAGCACACAGCCGAGCCCCGTGCTCTCCGCTCCCGGCTTTCTGGTCAGGCCGGGTGAGCCAGGGCAAGCGTCAAGGAAGACGCTGCGCGTGGGAGCGGGTGGTGGCCGGACGCAGCAGGGAGGGGCCTGGAGAAGCCATTCTAAGGCACTGCCTCTGGCACCTGATCCAGCCACCTGCCACCCAGGACCATTTTCACCCGGTCTCGCTAAAGCGTCTGCCCTCAGGGGGACCCGAGGTCTCCTATTCTAATCCTCACGACCCTGGGAAGGAGTAGGTGTCAAGCCCGAGTTCCAAGGAGTGGAGAGAACCCCAGACCACTCCACTTTCTCTTCTGGACCTGTGCCTTCTCTCCAGAGAGGCAGCCATGAACTGACCTGAGGCCTCTCCTCCTATCGGATCCCACCCCTGGCCAAAGCGGGATTCATTCATCCAATAACCACCAGGCACTGTCAACATAGCTCCCCTGGTGGCGCAGATGGTAAAGCGTCTGCCCGCAATGCGGGAGACCCGGGTTCGATCCCTGGATCGGGAAGAACCCCTGGAGAAGGATATGGCAACCCACGCCAGTACTCTTGCCTGGAAAATTGCATGGACAGAGGAGCCTGGTAGGCTACAGTCCATGGCATCGCTAAGAGTCGGACCCGACCGAGCAACTTCACTTTCTTTCACTGTCAACATGTTGGGCCCTACACTGTGCTCAGAGCATAGAGCAAGACATCGTCGCTGTTCTCAAGCTGCTCATATTCCACAGATAGGCAAGACACGCAAGTAAGAATTACAAAATAGTGTGCTGGAAAGAGGATGAAAGGCTCGCATCTGAGGAGCAAGACAGTCAGGGGAGGGGACAGAGTGAACCACCTGTGACTAAACCTCAGTCCCATTGGAACGTGTCCACCCCTCCAACCCGCCAGAAGGGAGCAGTGCCTGACATGAAAGAGCTTTGTCTCTTGAGTTAGAGCAGAAATTCCAAGAGTGCTGGGGGCTTGGTGTACTGTGAGGGCTCAAGAAGTGTTTGCTGAATAAATGAATATCTAAGAATCTGGATGTGCCCCTGGGACATTTTGGTGACAGAATCTTGGCTAGTGAGGATCTCAGAGGTCATCTGATAATCCACCCCTCTAGAATGTATAGATAAAAGACTTATTTTAAAATATCTGCACAGAGGAAGTGTGCTGGGCCCATGCAATGTTTGCAGTGGAATGGATAGATATGATGTGGTAGGTCCAGTCAATGAAATATTATTTGGCAATAAAAAAGAACTCTGACACATACTATACCCTGGATACATTTTAAAAGCTTCTCTCTCAGGGAAAGTAGCCAGACACAGAGGCCATATGGTATATGGTACCCCCGATAAGAAACATCCAGAAAAGGCAATTTTAGAGAGAGAGAAAGCAGAGCAGTGGTGCCTGGGGCTGGGGGTAGAATGAGATTAACTATAACTAGGTATGAAAGTTCTTACCAGAAGGATAAAACTGTTCTAAAACTGGACTATGGTGACAGCTGTACCACCCTAGACACAGACTAACTGAATTGTATACTTGAAATGGGTGGATTTTATGATGTATAAAATATACCTCAAAGTTGTTTAAAAGTTTTATAAGAGGAGTCATAAGTTATACATTTATACTCATGCTGGTATGAAGGGGGCTGCTACATGTTTGCAAAAACAAACAAGCCCAGATTTGAAAGAACCTCCACCCCATCTGCTCATTCCCACCCTCAGGGCCTTCCATCCCCTTCCTAAAAAGTCTGCTTGTAGACACAAAGCAGATTAGTGGTTCCAGGACTGGAGGGAGTGGGGATGGGAAGTGACTGCTTAATGGGAATGGTTTCCTTATGAGGTGTTGAGTCAGTTCTGGAACTAGACAGTGGTGATGGTTGCAAAATATTATAAATGTAGTTAATGCCACTGAATTGCACCCTTCAAATGGTTTAAGTGGTAAAATTCATGTTATGTGCATTTTACCACAATTTTTTTTAATCTATTTTTTTTTTAAGGCCATGTTTGAGGAACATTTTCACATTTCCTTTCCATCTGCCAAATGCATCCCCAGTAGCCACAGAGGGGCCAGCTGCTGTCCCCAGCCGCCTCATGTCAGGATGTCTTAGTTCAGGTGACAACACAGCTCTCAGCAGTTTGCTTGCTGCATGCTCTCATTTTTCCCTGGGTTGGCAGACACCAGATATTAATTAAAAAAACAAAACAAAACCTGGGCTTGGTTTGCATTTTAATCCTGCCCACTTGAAACTGGCTGGCATCATTCAAAACAACATAGGAAGGGACGTTCCCAGAGCTGTCAAACCATCTCATTAAGTGTTGCTACCGAGGCTTCCAGACTCCTTGAAAGTGTAGGAGGCAGTGGCTCCTCCTGGCATGAATTTAACCATGCCGTATTATGAAATACCTGCTGCTCAGTCAAAAATTCTGCAGGTCCCCAAGGCTCTAGGGCTGCCTGTTTCCACAGAACCCAAAAGCCAGCCTCTCCTGAAATCACTTCCATGTGGTTCCTATGGCAAATGTCCTTGGTCGCTGGGATCAATGATAATTCCTGGATTACTTCTTTCACCAATATCATTGGCCTCAGTATTTCTATCAGACAATCTGAAGGGTGTGTTAAAGCATTCTTTCCTTTTTCCCCAATGGGATGACAGTTGCTAAAGAATTTAGTCAGTTGCCCAAGGATGCCCACTGATTTAGAGCTAGAACCAGGGTCTGAACATGCTCAGGATTCATGTATTTGATTGCTATACATAGGAAGTAAGAATGTTGAGCTGTAAAATATTTTCTACCTCAAAGATGACATTAAACTGATACTCTCATTTTAGAATTGCTTAAAATATGCCCGATATTGAATGAACTAGGAAAAAAAATACCTTTCAGGTTTCCAGTTGTAAAAGAGTATTTGGAGAGCAAGTACTAAATGCCAACTGTCTAAAAGACCTCCTCAGAAGAAATCCTTACTGCTAGCCAAAAATCACAAGAACACACTGTGGCTGAATGTTTAAATTGTGTTCTTTAGACACTGGATAATTTTTCTGACTATTGAAGATAATCACAGCCAAACCCAACATAAAAGTAATTGAATCTCATGCTTGAGAAGTACACAGCTGATTCACGGTGAGGAGGAGGAGACAAAGGAAGCACATGAGAGGAGGTCAGAAACCCAGGAGGAATTTTCCCTCCTACATTGAGCAGAGCCTGCCCACGCAGTGGACAAACCAGCGATGGAAGCCTGTCCTCACTGCCTGAGTGCCCTTCCCCGCTAGGACCCACACTCCCAGGTGGCACCTGAAAACCATCTACAGGTGTAAGAGATTCAACCTGGCCTCTGCTCCAGGTCAGGTCATTAAGATGAGGTTTCCAGGAGAGAACAGAGTGAGGCCACAGCCACCCAGGCCTTGGTAGACTGCCTGCTCTGAGGCTGCCAGGGCTCTGGGCACACACAGGGCACCCGCCTGTCCCAGCAGTACACAATGACCCACCATAAGATACAGCCTAACTCGAGCAGTGTGCATGAAAGCTTTTGCCTTACATTTATACCAACTGCATTAAATCTTAAAGATGCCACACTGACCCTGACTGAAAAGGATTTACAAGCTAATGGCAAAAATACTAGCAGCCATCAGAGATAAGCTAACCAACCAGTGGGTGTCAGAGCAACGTCTATTTCTGCAAACATTTCACTTGTATCTATTTTGAGATCAAGCTGGTGGTCACAGAGGTCTCAATGTTTTGGCTCCTGTGGGAGCCTTGGGTAACTTTCTGAGCATCAGTATTCTCATCTATAAAATGGATATTCAGGGCCACAATCTCACACACATGAAATGCCTGCAATGGAATCATGCTAAGTGGGATAGAGACAAAAAATGACCTCTGTCCTTGAGAGTTGAGTCTACATTTTTACTTAGCTCAGAAGAGTGACATGACCCCTGTCTCATTCATTTCCCTTACTCCTCTTATCTAATTATATTTTACATCTTATATTCCATGGCCATGCCTCTCATACCTGTCACCTTTTTCTAGTCTACAGTTACCCTTGTAAGGCCTTATCCTGGCATGTGAGACCACTGTCATAAATTCCCAATTCACAGCCACCTCCAGTCTCCCCCTCCAACTATCCTGCGCTTTTCAATCAGATCCTTCTCATTCATAATCACTGTGTTGACATCACAACTCTAAAGACTCATCAGTGTCCAAAGGATCAAGTCCAGATTCTAGACTGGCTTAGATTCTTGCCAAAGGATCAAATCCAGATTCTAGACTGGCTTAGATTCTTGCCCACGTTCCTATCCACAAATTCTCTGCTCCATCCAAAATAACCCTCAAATGCCTTTAACTTAACCACCTCTGCAAGTTTAGCCCTATATATTGCCATGACCTGGGTGCAGACTATTCTACAAAACAGTCACCACAGTATCTCCATCCCATTTACTCTTCCCATACTGCGACTTTAACATGTCAAAGGTTGAGTCTACATTTCCTCCACCTGAATCTGTGTGCACTTGTAACTATGACCAAAGTGGCAATGGATGACTTAAGGTAGGTCATCAAACTGAAAGCACTTCTGCCCAGCTCTCTTGGGATACTAGCTCTTGTTACCCAGCCTTCATGCTAAGAGGGAGCCAAGTAGACATGTGGAAAGGCCTTGTGTAGGCGCTCTGGTCATAAGCGCCAGTTCATCCCAGCTGACAAACCAGCATCAGCTCTTAGACATGCAGCCTTCAGTTAATTGCAGCCCCCAACCATCCTCTGAACTTCCCCAGACAATCCTACATGGAGCAGAAACCAACTGTTCTCTCCCATCTCCCTGCCCAGCTGCCCACTATGCTTGATCCAAGTTGCAGATTCATGAGCAAAAGAAAAGAGTATGATTGTTTTAAAGACTATGTTGGGGTGGTTTCTTATGTAGCAATAGGTAACTGGAATAGACTAAAATGCCCTCCCCTTCTTTTTGGCGTTCTCAAATCCTACCTGGCTTTCAAAAGCCCAGTACAGATCTCACCTTGTTCATGATCTTAAGCTCACCCTAAATGATCTCTGTCTCTCTCTTGCTTGAAGCTTGAACAGCACTCAATAAAGACCTACCATAATGGACCATAATCTACTTGAAAGGAAGACCATGCCTATGTTTATTGAGAACACTTTCCTATCACTTATCAGAATACCTTATACATAATAGGAGGTCTCTCTCTCTCTCTATATATATATATATATATATCAATGGATAATTTTCTAGTCTCCAGAGTAAAATGCACATAGTAGGTATTTACATGATATCATGACACATGCTTAATATTAAAAAATAGGAAAAAAGACAATAAAAAGGATCTTTAACTGGAGGATCACGTAGCAGTGGGAAGTTCAAACTTTTCAAGACTTTGAACTGCTCTTCTGCCAAGTAAGGTAAGGTAGGTAAAGTCACTCAGTCGTGTCCGACTCTTTGCGACCCGTGGACTGTAACCTACTAGGCTTCTCTGTCCATGGGATTCTCCAGGCAAGAATACTGGAGTGGATTGCCATTTCCTTCTTCAGGGAATCTTCCCGACCCAGGGATAGAACCCGGGTCTCCCGCACTGGAGGCAGACGCTTTAACCTCTGAGCCACCAGGGAAGAGTAAAGTAGATGCTTTTTAAATTAACAGTGTAAGTTCTGGAGTGAATATGTGCGTCTTTTCGCCAAGGTGGTGTAGATTTGTATGTAGATTCATATGTCTCTTTGGGAACTGCTCCTTTGTTAATAATTAAACTGTATATGGGAGTTTTGAGAAGTGGCAGTAACTATCCATGTTCTGTGGTTGTGTAATTATTCAAGCGTAATTAGAATACGGGAGGGTTTCGAGACAGCAGAATGTTTCCTGTCAAATACGATCTGGGTCAGGACTTCTTAAATTGGGGATCATGTCCCCTCCATGGTTGTCACTGGATGGGCTTCATGAAGTTCATGCCTAAAATTACATAAAAAATGGTGTGTATATTTGTATTCTAAGGCAAGCAGTGGGGAAACACCAAAGCAGGTTTGGCTCTGCCACTGCCTAACACGGTGGCCTTGGGGAAGCCTTATACGCTCCTTGGACCTGCTTCTGGATCTACTCTCCTGGAAAGACGGGGGCATGCACTAGAGCCTTCAAGACATCTCAAGGCAGTTTCTCCAAGAAAGGCCCTAAGGTGGAAGGAGAGGGCTACTGCACTTGGCGTTTTTCCATTGTATTTTCTTTTCTATAAAAGAACAATAATATTTTGAGTAAAATATGTATCTGTGTTTACAACTGTTTATTTAATAAACTTTAAGCGCCTGTGATGTGACAATCACTGGTTATGAATTTCCCACTTGGTCTTTGAGACTTGGAAATTACTGAATAGACCACTCCAACGCTGCACAGAATTCTAGAAGATAAAGTGGACAATAAAAATATCAAAAACTAACAGCACTGCTGCTGCTGCTGCTAAGTCACTTCAGTCGTGTCCGACTCTGTGTGACCCCATAGACGGCAGCCCACCAGGCTCCTCTGTCCCTGGGATTCTCCGGGCAAGAATACTGGAGTGGGTTGCCATTTCCTTCTCCAATGCATGAAAGTGAAAAGTGAAAGTGAAGTCGCTCAGTCGTGCCCGACTCTTAGCGACCCCATGGACTGTTGCCTAACAGGCTCCTCCGTCCATGGGACTTTCCAGGCAAGAGTACTGGAGTGGGGTGCCATTGCCTTCTCCGAACTAACAGCACAGAAGACACCAAAACCAAAGGATTCATCATTAACTGGGTAGAATAGGGATCGTGCAAAAAGATACGCAGACACTGGGTATGAACCAGGCTGATTAGGCTAATCTGTACTGCAAGGTGAGGGTCCACTTGCTCCCCTGCCTTCCAGACGTGCATGCTCTGTTAAGAGAACAGCTTTCCTCCCTAGAGCAAACTCTTTAAAGATACAGAAGTAGACACTCTGCTTCCCAGAACCCCTGAACCAGCTCTCATAGGAATAGAGAGTCAGGAACAAAAAGCAAGCAAACACAGAGGCTTAATGGAACAGAAGACATATAATGAGTAATTTGGACCCAAGGATAATCTGAACATAATTCTTCTCATGCTCAATGATTTCAATAGGGGAAATATGAATTTACAAAAGCTTTGAGTTACAGATAAAACGAAACCCCCAAAACAGTAGGTTTTCAGCACTTAAGAGGATGAAAATATGACATTATTCATCATTTCTTGGTCCATCCATTGTCTCCTTTAATGCTGGTATATTTAAACTTTTAAATATATACGTGTGTGTATTTATATAAGACTTAATATGTCATATTTTCTGGACATCATTTGAACGATGATGTGACCCTACTAAATATTCAATAATATTCTATGAATGAGTAAATAAAGTTTCCTACTAAAGCCCAAAATGTCAGTAAACCAAGGACCTGCCTTTATAAGGAAGCTGAACCATGTCTCTAAATTATCACAAATAATATCCACAGTATATTTCTTTCATTAAAAGTAAAAGTATAAATGGAGACTCTCAGTTTGTTGCTGCTAAGTTGAGAGTGGGGCATGGAGCTCTACACAAAGAAGGGACTTTTCTCTGCTTGGTGTATGGGGATCAGGGTAGGGGTTAGGAAACAGTCTTGTTTATTGCACACATTTGAGAGCTGTGGTTAATTTGTGCTTAAAAGAAAATAAGTGCAGTAAAGAACAACATAAGGTACAAGTAAATTGGGTTTGGTTTTCTCCAATACATGTGTGTTTCGTGCAATTCTTCCCCCTGGTTCTCCCCCATGATTAGGTGTTTGGTAAATGGGACATACCTTTCTAGACTTGAGATAAATTTGTACAAGTGTGAACAAAATGCCTAGGGCAGAGAAAGTATTTGAGGTGTCCCATATCTCCAAATTATATTAAGAATGTATATATAAAGTCTTCTGGAATCACCTCCAGAACGAAGGCGACCCTATGATAAAATAAAAAAGGCGTATCTATGCAAGGAGATCCAACCAGTCCATTCTGAAGGAGATCAACCCTGGGATTTCTTTGGAAGGAATTATGCTAAAGCTGAAGCTCCAGTACTTTGGCCACCTCATGCGAAGTGTTGACTCATTGGAAAAGACTCTGATGCTGGGAGGGATTGGGGGCAGGAGGAGAAGGGGACGGCAGAGGATGAGATGGCTGGATGGCATATGGACTCAATGGATGTGAGTCTGAGTGAACTCTGGGAGTTGGTGATGGACAGGGAGGCCTGGCGTGCTGCAATTCATGGGGTCTCAAAGAATCAGACACGACTGAGCGACTGAACTGAACTGAACTGATGCAGTAAAAACTAAATATGGTACTCACCACCAGCATGTTCAGAAAGACCTTAAGTTTAAATACTTACTTTATAATATGCATTAGATTCCTTAGACAAAGCTGCCTCAGAATTCTTCCTTTTGGTCATAAATCAAATAAGCAAAAGCTGACATATAATGGTATATGACTTCATCTTAAGGAGATCAACCCTGGGATTTCTTTGGAAGGAATTATGCTAAAGCTGAAGCTCCAGTACTTTGGCCACCTCATGCGAAGTGTTGACTCATTGGAAAAGACTCTGAGGCTGGGAGGGATTGGGGGCAGGAGGAGAAGGGGACGGCAGAGGATGAGATGGCTGGATGGCATCATGGACTCAATGGATGTGAGTCTGAGTGAACTCTGGGAGTTGGTGATGGACAGGGAGGCCTGGCGTGCTGCAATTCATGGGGTCTCAAAGAATCAGACACGACTGAGCGACTGAACTGAACTGAACTGATGCAGTAAAAACCAAATATGGTACTCACCACCAGCATGTTCAGAAAGACCTTAAGTTTACTTACTTTATAATATGCATTAGATTCCTTAGACAAAGCTGCCTCAGAATTCTTCCTTTTGGTCATAAATCAAATAAGCAAAAGCTGACATATAATGGTATATGACTTCATCTTCTCTAAGTCAATCATTTTAGAATGAAAACACATTGCAGGCAAAACAAAGGTGGGAAATGGTAGATTATCTTTCACTCTAATTTCCCAATGTATTTAGAGGTTGGATTATTTGATCATCTTGGTACGATGGGCCAACCAGGAGGTTGAGATGTCTACAAAGTGGGCTGAGGTTGAAATGAGGAAGACATTTCTGAGGCAGATGGTCTTTCACATCATGATTTGTACAGAGACATAAACATATGTCATCTCTCAGGAAAACAGAAGACAGACCTTCCAATGATATGTATGTAGGAAATAACAGGAAGGGCTAAAATAAAAACAGATATCTTACACAAAGTATCTCTAGATTTTTCTTAAGTATCTCTTGATTTTTCACCTCTGGGTCTTATAAGAAGCATGACCAGCACAGTAGCCACTTCATATTTGTTGAATTTAACTTGATGTTATAGATTCCAGTTTCTTCATAAATGTCAGTGAGAATGAAACACTACACCATATTTAGGCCCCTGGTGAGTAAATATAAGTATTTTTCTTATATATATTGCATTTAACAGGGTTGAAATTGGGGGGGTGTTGGTTTATTTGTTTATTGATTTGTCTGTCTGGTTGGTTGGTTTGTTGCTGACATTGTTTGATCACAGGGCAGTAAGAGAGAAACAGTACAGCCCAAACTATGAGGTGTGAAGTCAGATAAGACTAGCTTAAATCCTACCTTCTTCACTTTACTAGCCATTCAAGCTTGGGCAAGTCCCTTAATCTCTCCACNACTGTGGTGTTGGAGAAGACTCTTGAGAGTCCCTTGGACTGCAAGGAGATCCAACCAGTCCATTCTGAAGGAGATCAACCCTGGGATTTCTTTGGAAGGAATGATGCTGAAGCTGAAGCTCTAGTACTTTGGCCACCTCATGCGAAGAGTTGACTCATTGGAAAAGACCCTGATGCTGGGAGGGATTGGGGGCAGGAGGAGAAGGGGACAACCGAGGATGAGATGGCTGGATGGCATCACAGACTCAATGGATGCGAGTCTGAGTGAACTCCGGGAGTTGGTGATGGACAGGGAGGCCTGGTGTGCTGCGATTCATGGGGTCGCAAACAGTCGGACATGACTGAGTGACTGAACTGAACTGAATTTAACAGTTATAGAAGTATAAAATATTACCTTGCTAATTTATTAGTTATAAAATGATGACTACTTCATTTTTGTCTTAATGTTTATGTCTTGATTTTTAATGAGGGTGAGCATTTTCACATCTGTTTTGTATTGAATTTTTTTTTCCTTATGAATTCTGCCCATACACTCTATCCTGTTTATCTAGCAATCTTGTACAAAAACTATTACAGAGGAGCCTATCTTAGATAGCAAGATTTCTAAATTATCCTCTTTTTAACCTAAATGTGCAGGGATATTCCTCCATATTCAGAGTCTGATGGCTTTTCCACTGTGATGCTTGAAGTTCTTGTATATCTTTTAATGTTAATGGACTTTTTTCCCCCTTCCCTTGTTACATAGAAATTTGGAGGAAAGCCTAGTAACTTTTTCCTTTTATTAATTGACCTGTTTCATTATTATGATAAGACAAATTATTCTCCGAAAACAGTTTGTTTTTGAACTGTGCCTAATGTATTTTTCTGCCGCTGCTCTTTCCTAAAAAATGCTTTTCATGAGTAAGATGCAACTGAATTTAGATTGCACATGATAACTCTGGCAAATGAAAAATGGCTGAGTAAATGGACTCTCACCTCTTTCTCTCTTTCTTGTTTATTCATGGCTGCACGGCTCTTTGCTGTGTGCGGGCTTTCTCTACTTGTGGCAAGCGGGGGTGCTCTCTAGTTCGGTGCACAGGCTTTGCATCCCAGTACCTTCTCTTGTGGAGCGTGAGCCCGAGGTGCACTGGCATCAGTAGTTGCAGCTCGTGGGCTTCATTGCCCCACGGCCTGTGGGATCTTCCTGCAACAGGGACTGAACCCATGTCCCTTGCATTGGCAAGTGAATTCTTAACCATTGGACCACCAGAAAAGGTCTCACCTCTTTCTGTAGTGCTGGTCTCACAACCTGACAGAATTTTGGCTGTAATCTGTGCACCATCAACTCAATTCATTTTGAACTCCTACCTGAACCGCTCACTCTTTGAACTTGCACTTCACTATGGTTAGCACTTCTTATCAGTTGCTAAGTCATATTCAACTCTTTGCAATCCATGGACTGTAGCATGCAAGGCTTCTCTGTCCTCTGCTATCTCCCAGTGTTTGCTCAAATTCCTTGTAGTCCAAGGTACTCTCAAGAGTCTTCCAAAATCCACAGTGATTTTGGAGCCCAAGAAAATAAAATCTGTCCCTGCTTCCACTTTTCCCCCATCTACTGGCCATGAAGTGATGGGACCAGATGCCATGATTATAGTTTTTTTAACGTTGAGTTTCAAGCCAGCTTTTTCACTCTCCTCTTTCATCCTCATTAAGAGGATCTTTAGGTATTCTTCATTTTCTGCCATTAAATAGTATCATCAACATATCTGAGGTTGTTGATATTTCTCCTGGCTGTCTTGATTCCAGCTTGTCAATCATCCAGCCCAGCATTTCATATGATGTACTCTGCATGTAAGTTAAATAAGCAGGGTGACAGTATACAGCCTTGACATACTTTCCCAATTTGGAACCAGTCTGTTGTTCCAGTCCGGTTCTAACTGTTGCTTCTTGACTTGCATACAGGTTTTGCAGGAGGCAGGTTAGGTGGTCTGGTATTCCCATCTCTTTAAGAATTTTCCACAGCTTGTTGTGATCCACACAATCAAAGGCTTGCCATAGTCAGTGAAGAAGTAGATGTTTCTCTGGTATTCCCTTGCTTTCTACATGATCCAGTGAATGTTGGCAATTTGATTTCCTGGCTCCTTTGCCTCTTTGAAACCCAGCTTGTACATCTGGAAGTTCTCAGGTCATGTACTGTTGACACCAAGCTTGAAGGATTTTCAGCATTACCTTGCTAGCGTGTAAAACGAGCATAATTGTATGATAGTTTGAACATTCTTTGACATTGCCCTTCTTTGGGATTAGAGTGAAAACTGACCTTTTCCAGTCTTGCAGCCACTGTTGAGTTTCCAGATTTGCCGTCATATACTTGTGTGTGTGTGTGTATAGTGCATCACTTTAACAGCATCATCTTTTAGAATTTTAAACAGCTCAGCTGGAATTCCATCACCTCCACTAGCTTTGTTCATAGTAATGCTTCGTAAGGCCCACTTGACTTAATACTCCCAGATGTCTGGCTCTAGGTGAGTGACCACATCATCATGGTTATCCTGGTCATTAAGACCTTTTTTGTATCGTTTCTCTGTGTGTTCTTGCCACCTCTTTTTAATCACTTCTGCTTCTGTTAGGTACTTGCTGTTTCTGTCCTTTATTGTGTCCATTCTTGCATGAAATGTTTCCTTGATATCTTCAGTTTTCTTTTAAGAGATCTCTAATCTTTCCCATTCTATTTTGTTTCCCTATATTTGTTACTATTATCCTTTCTTTTACTGACTTGAATTATGGCCATTTCCTAAAGTTCCATCCACAGTTACTATCCCCTTTTATACATTTCTCTTTTGTGAGCGCAGCCTTTTTCCACGTTCAGTTCAGTCGCTCAGTTGTGTCCAACTCTTTGCAACCCCATGAATCACAGCATGCCAGGCCTCCCTGTCCATCACCAACTCCCGAGTTCACCCAAACTCATGTCCATCGAGTCAGTGATGCCATCCAGCCACCTATTTCAAACCCAGCTTAAACCCCAGCTGTAGCCCTATCTTCTCTTACCTTTCAACTGCTTCTTGACTGTCTTGTGTTACAGTATATTCACCATCTTAAGAGCCTGGGCAACAATGTAAATGAGTAAAAAAGCAGGTTTTTGAGTAAGAAAAAAAAATGTTTTTCTACACTAAGAAAAACAGTAGTGTTAGTGGGGTGATAAGTGGCCGTTGACATAGACTCAGGGTCAGGAAGGCAGTGTTGGAGATGGTGGAGAGCAGGAGCCTGCAGACCCCATGCAGGCTGTTTGGCTCTGGCCTTTGTTGCTAACTGGGAATGTTGGGCCCAAAGTTACCAGACTCCCAGTTTCTCAAGAGAAGCTGTAAATCAGGATTTGCATGGTAAATACCAGAAATTTTCAAGGACGGGTTGAATTTTTGTTAAGTACTGCATGGGCCAAAGAAAACAGGCCCATGGACCAAGTTCAGTACACAGGCTGTTAGTTTATAACAGTGTCTTTCTGTAAAGACACTTTAAATGTTGTATGTCATCATTAGGTTCTACCCCCCTCCCCCCACGCTTTTTTATTTCACTGTTCATTTAATGGGAGAACCATCCATTTGGTTATTTAAGCCAGGAACTTCCGAGTCACCACGGACATCTTCTTACCTCATTACTTCTTTATTTTGGAGGAGTGTTTTGGGTCAAGAGATAAATAAGCTTTTTATAAATTAATGGAGATTGGAACGTGTTTCTTAGCAGAAAGGAAGAGGATAATGGGCAGAGCCCAGAATGTCCACTGGGATGGAATCCAAGGTATAGAATCCAGCCACAGAGTTCCATGATCTGATACTGATCACCCTTCATACTTTTGTTTCTCAGTTTATCAGGTTGGTAAGGAATCTGCCTGCAATGCAGGAGACCCCGGTTTAATTCCTGGGTCGGGAAGATCCCCTGGAGAAGGGAAAGGCTACCCACTCCAGTATGCTGGCCGGAGAATTCCATGGACTGTATAGGCCATGGGGTTGCAGAGTCAGACACAACTAAGTGACTTTCACATTCTTATTTTAACCCCAAGTAATCATTTTATCTTTGATTTTTTTAAATGGATATCATATTTTCTTGAATTTTTTGAGGAACTTTAGTCTTTTAAAAACATGTTTGTTTTCTCTTGGTAACTTTTTCTTCAGGTTCTTGAATTTAGTATGTTTTTCCATGTTGCTGCTTTCCTTAGAGTGATTATTGTGTAGGGGAGGTAAAATAGGGGGAAAGATTATAAAAAAAAAATTTTTAACACGTATGTGGGGATTTTCATAGGAAAATTAAGACCCAGAGAACCAATTAGGCCCAATGTTTATATATCAAGTTGAACAATGAGTACCGATTGTTAAAAAAATAACAAAGATATGTAGGGGGAGGTTAAGGGAAGATAAGGTTAATTTTTAAAAGATTTGATTATGCAGATTCTTCTCAGCCTCGACTTCCTATCTCTGGTGATCAAAATATTCTTTTCCTCCAGGTGCAGGGAAAGCATGTTTCACACGGGAGTTTTTTTGTCTCCTATTTTCAGGAAGAAAAGGGGAGGTCAGAGTGCCTTCCTTGCACCTGTTGATTTTAGTGCCTCTAGCTTAAAATAGTCAGTATGCCAAAATGGTATGTTTTGGAGCAGCAAATTCTAACCCCCTGCAGTTGCTCATGGTAGACTGGTTTGCAGTAAGCGAGAGGACCAGAAGGTTTAATTCAGCATTGCAGACAGACCTGTGCCTGTGGGCTCCAGTTTATGGGTGCCATTGTGGGTGTGCCAGCCACATGGGGTAGAGTGGGCTTCCCCAGAAGATGTGTGGGTTCCTTGCCTTCAAAGTGCTGGTAAACTGCAAGTCATCTGGAATGATTCTCCCCCATTCTGAGTAGCTAAATATGACGATTACGATTTGAGTCTGTTTCCTTCCTGCTTATTTTGAGTGAAAAGATCCATATGTTGGCCGACTTTCAAGAATTTCGTAAAGAACCCGGTTTTTAGCGTTCAGGCCAGATGCACGGTTGCCACTGTAGAGAGGAAAGCAAACGTTGCCTTCTGATGATCATTGTGCTCTGAGGGAAAGAGTGGAGAATTCGTGTGGCAACATTATGGCTTAATAAATCTGGTGATCGTTAGGCTGACACACGTAGTATATACCCTGAGAAGGGAAGCTTCCCTTGACATGTCTGTAGTGGATTCGATTGCACGTCTTGTCTTCTGCTAACCTGTATAGTTTCTTCTTAGATAAGTAAAGATTGTCACCTCTGCCTAAAATAGAAATCTTTTCTGCAGGCTCTGGGATTGCTCTTTTTCGAAGAGCATTGTTAGAAAGCAAACAAAATGACTTAGAGCTGAATCAGTTAGAACTGCCACTTGATGTCTCTGTGGAACTTACCATCTGTTCTAAAGGTTTTGTGCATACACCCACCTGTATAAAATGTGGCCCAAGATATTCTAAATTCTGAACACTATTATATAACATTTAAAATCATGGAGAATAGATTGTATCTTAGATGCCAAATTTAAGTGCATAGCTTGCGATTTTTCCAAATTGTTCAAGTTGGTTAATTTTGTATGAAAAATCTTTTGGTTTGAGGATACTTAAGAGGTTCCTGGGCACACCTTGGCTGAGTCAGCTTAGAACATGGTTCAGACTGACTAATTCCCAGTCATCAGAGCTCATTGGTATCAGAGGATTGCAGATATAACTCCGAGTGTTTTACCTACATGAGTGTTTTGTTTTTAAATATGTTGTACTGATTTGAAAGGACTTCCCTGGTGGCTCAGATGGTAAAGCGTCTGTCTACAATGCGAGAGACCTGGGTTCAATCCCTGGGTTGGGAAGATTCCCTGGAGAAGGAAATGGCAACCCACTTCAGTACTCTTGCCTTGAAAATCCCATGGACAGAGGAGCTTGGTGCAGGCTACTGTCCATGGGATCGCAAACAGTCGGGCACGATTGAGCGACTTCACTTCACTGATTTGAAAAGATGGGGTTTTTTTTGTTTGTTTGGACAGAGGAGATACAAAGTTGTACTGTTTCTAATATATAGTTTTAAATGAATTCATAGTCTAATTGGTTTAAGTTCTTAGAAGTAATCTCACTCATCTTCGTAATGGAGTAACATTTTTTTTTTCTTTAAATAGATAGAGAAAAAATTTGAGAAACCATAATATAGATGATGCCTTGGCAGGTGTTTTCAACAGACTTTGGGAATTTAAGTATGGTCTTCTTTAAATAACTAAATGATATCTGTGGTTTTATTTTGTTAATCTCGTGTTTGCCGTGGACTCAGCATTGTGTTCAAAACTATAGAAAGTTATACTGTTATCTCTTGGAGGACTTAATTGTTTTTATCTTGGAAACATTCAACAATTCTAAGGGAAAAAACTATGAGAAGGTTTTAATGACTGTTAATGAGTATTGATCCAGCCTGCTGTGAGCTTGTAATCTAATTTTTAAAAATTAGATTTATCACTAATCTTTTTCTGAAGAAGTGTTTAAGGATCTTATTCCCTTGACTTTTTCTCTACTGGTGCGTTTAGCATTAGAGTTCACTGATACTATTGCAAAGTCATACTTTGGCCTTCTTGTTGGCTCAGACAGTAAAGAGTCTACCTGCAGTGCAGGAGACCCAGGTTCGATCCCCGGGTTGGGAAGATCCCCTGGAGAAGGAAATGGCAACCCACTCCAGTATTCTTGCCTGGAAAATCCCATGGGTGGAGGAACCTGGTAGGTTACAGTCCGTGGGGTTGCAAAGAGTCAGACACGACTAAGCGACTTCACTATACTTTGTTTTCCTATTTATTCTACTGTTGAAATTTGGGGTGTTTGTAGTTTTCTGTGGTTGTGAATAATTGTATTTGTCTCTGAGTGACAGTTCTCCGGGTGACCATAAACTCAGGAGTGAAATTGCTTGCTGATTGAGTATGTCCATGCTGGACAGTTTTCAAAGCGATTGTTCCAGCATATGACTCCCAGTGGATTCTGAATATTTCCATTGCTCCCCATCTTGACATTGTCTGACTTCTTAAATTTATCAAACTGATAGGTATGTAAAGATGTTTTTGTCGTCCTGTAATTACTAAAGACACAAAGCATTATTTATTTAAGGAGCTTTTCTATTTCGTTTTCATTTATAATTTTTTGTCTACTTTTCTATTGGATTGTCTTTCTTTCTTAAAATTTTTAAGAGGTAGTCTAGATACTTATATTTTGCTGGTTATGTGTTTATATTTTGCTGGTTATGTGTTTTCTAACTTGTGGTTTATCCTTATATTTTCTTTATGGTCTTTTTTTAATGAACCTAAGTTCTTTACTGTGATGCAGAACAAATTTACTATTTTTCTTTATGGTTTTTCTTTCTTATGTTGTTAACCTATTCTGAGACCATAAAATCTACATTTATTGTCTATTAAAATTTTTATAATCTTGCCTTTTACACACATGTCTTCAGTTAAATTGGAAATGACTTTAACACAGAGAGTGGAATAGGTATTCAATTTAATTTTCCCCCATGTGGATAAACATGTGTGCAAGTACCAATATTAACTAATTCAGCCTTTCTGTGTTTATTTGTAATTACTGCTGTGTTGTAAGTAATCGTTGGTAGGTTAAGGCCCTTACTACTGTTGTCTTATGGAGTGTCTTGATTCTTCTCAGACCTGTGGCTTTTCATGTAAACTTTATGTATAATTGCTTTATTGAGTTCCTTAAGGAATCCTATGGATGTAGACGTGTGTGTATGCATATATGTAGAAACACATACATACATCTGTCCCTCAGCATCTGTGGGACCTTCACAGATATAAAATTTGAGGATGCTCAAGTCCTTTATATAACAAAGCATATTTGAATGTAACCTGTGCACATCCTTCTTCCCTTAAACTTTTCATTTCTAGTTTACTTGTAATACCTGCTGCTGCTAAGTCGCTTCAGTCGTGTCCGACTCTGTGTGACCCCATAGACAGCAGCCCTCCAGGCTCCCCCCTCCCTGGGATTCTCTAGGCAAGAACACTGGAGTGGGTTGCCATTTCCTTCTCCAATGCATGGACGTGAAAATGAAAGGGAAGTTGCTCAGTCGTGTCTGACTCTTTGTGACCCCATGGACTGCAGCCCACCAGGCTCCTCCATCCATGGAATTTTCCAGGCAAGAGTACTGGAGTGGGTTGCCATTGCCTTCTCCTGTAATACCTAATGCAATGTAAATGCTATATAAATAGTTGTGAATAACATGTACATGCTGTGGAAAAATTTTATCAATATCTTCTTAGTTTTCCGGTTTGATGGCATATGATTGTTTGTAGGAGTCTCTTGTGATCCTTTATATTTCTGTGGTATCAGTTTTAACATCTCTTTCCTTTCTGATTTTATTTGGAGCCTTTTTTTTTTTTTCCTCGATGAGTCTGACTAAAGTTTTGTCAATTTTGTGTATATTTTCCAAGAGTCATCTCTTATGTTGATCTTTTCTATTTTTTTTGGTCTCTGTTTTTTTATTCCCACTCTGATCTTTGTTATCTCCTTCATTCTAGTAACTTTGCCCATATCACTGTAAACTTCAGTCTTAAAATTGTTTTTACTCTATCCCATAGTTAAACACAACTTTCCAACATTTAATTTGTCTCAGGGTATTTTTTTATGTCTTTATTGCTCCATTGATTGTTTAGTAGCATGTTGTTCAGTTGCCATGTGCTTGCTTTTTTTCTAGTTTTCTTCTTTCTTAATTTCTAGCTTCTCACTGTTGTCTTTGTAAAAGGTACTTGATAGGATTTCACTGGTCATAAATTTATTGAGACTTCTTTGTGGCCTTTTTCAGATTCTTTTCTTAGAAAGGTTATTACAAAACACCTTTTGTATATTTTCATTTCTAGTTATGACCTTTTTTTCCTTTTAAATTTAAGTCTCTTTAGCATGTGTTCAATGGCAGATTAAGTGGTGATGAACACCTTTAGCTTCTGCGTGTCTGAGAAGCTTTTAATCTGAATGATGACCTTGCCAGGTGAAGTATTCTCTAAGTTTTTTCCTTGCAACACTTTGAACATATTGTACCACTTTCTTATGCCTGTAAAGTGTCCGCTAAAAAACAGCTGATAGTCTTATGGGGATTCCCTTGTACATGACTAGTTATTTTCTCTTGCTACTTTTAAGATGCTCTTCTTTAACTTTTGACATTTTAATTATAGTATGTCTTGGGGTTTGATCTCTTTAAGTTCATCTTTTTTGGTACTCTCATTTGCTTTTTGAATTTGGATGTCTGTTTCCTTTGTCAAGTTAGGAAAGTTTTCAGGTAAGTACAGAAGTATGTTCTCTCTTTGGCTTCTGGGACCTGTATGAGTGTTACTATCTTTGATGTTCCAGAGAGCCCTTAAGCTGTCTTCATTTTAAAAAATTCTTTTCTGTTTTTGCTCTTCCATTTTGATGATTTCTGCTACTCTGTTTTCCAGATCATTGACTTGTTTTTCTGCATCATCTAACCAGTTGATTTCATCTAGTATAATTTTCGTTTGAGTTATTATATTCTTCATTTCTGATTGGTTCTTTTTTATATTTTCTCTTTGTTGAAGTTCTTACTGTATTCACACATTCTTCTCTCAAGTTCAGTGAGCATTTTTATGACCACCGCTTTGAACTCTTTATTTAGATAAGCTAATATCTCGTATAGCTATAGTAAACTTATCAAAATCAGGAAATTAACATTTATACGGAAATGTTAATTGAGCTACAAACCTTATTCATATTTTGTCACCTATCTTAATAATACTTATGTCTGGACCATGATCCTATCTAGGATCCAACATTGCATTTAGTTGTTATATTTCCTTTGTTTTCTTTCATCTGTGCTGTTTGTCAAATGGTGATTTTTCTAATTTCATCATTTTTCTCAACACTTAATTAATTGAAATTCTCTTGCAAGAATGAGCTTGGCTTTCTCACACATTTATTTTTGTATTCAGTTACTTTCTTTTATTAACATGGACTCCTGGGTATTTGTTTTATCCTGTGAGTTATAAGGTATTAATTTAATCTTTTATATTTTTGCTCAGTTTATCCCAGGTTTGTCCCCTTCAGATTAGTTCCAAAGTCCTTTCGATAAATCCATTATGTTTTTGAGCACGTTTTTTATAGTTTGTTGTATTACAGAATGTTGTAGGTTGATTTGATACATTCCCTACCCTGTCTTTGGAGCCAAACATTTCTCTAAGTCGTCTTGGTTCCACTTATTGGAGGATGGTGTTTAGAAGCCAATATTTGAATGCTATGTGTACTCATTGCTACAGGGTTATCATTGCTCCTAGGGTTTGTCAGAGCACAGAGCTAGGAAATATATATGTATACACATATCTATCTCTATCAATATTTATTATCTACTGAAATGTATATTTAAAGCCATGATATCTCTGATTCCAGTCTAACACCATACAGTTCATTCTGACTTTTCCCCTTTCTTTGTTTATCTCTAGTCTCAGAGTATACAGTTAGGATACTAGTTTCCAAACTAGCTAGGTTAATTCTTCTCTACTCCCTTAGTGTAATGCAGTTCACTTATTACTGATTGTGTTTCACTTTGAGTTACCCTCACATACTGTTTGATTTTGATTATTTACCATTTTGTTTAACATCACTATTGTTTCAAACATCAAAACTATGCCCAAAGATATATCCAGGGACCTGTTACTCCCCCTCTGTTCTTTGTATTCCATTCTCATTCCCCCAGTTCCCACCTTGATGGTTCCATAATGCCTGTAAGATAAAATTAGTTACACTAAGTTTATAAAGTGAAAGTGAAGTTGCTCAGTCATGTCCAACTCTTTGTGACCCCATGGACTGTAGCCTACGAGGCTCCTCCCTCCATGGGATTCTCTAGGCAAGAGTACTGGAGTGGGTTGCCATTTTAATTGAAAAGTCCCTCCATCATCTCAGCCGTCCTTCTACATCATGTTCTGGCAGCCTCAGATTTCCTGATATTTCTCGAGAATTACTGGTTCATTCATGCCTCTGCCTATTCTAGCTCCCTGCCTGGAAGGATGCTCTATTCCTCTTGTCTTGCCCATTTTTAATTGTTCAAAACCCGTTTATTTCACTTTTTCCCTACTATATAAAGACTTGTTTTCCTCATCCTCCTCTCCTTTTTCATTTCACCTCTCTTACATTTAATAATTCTCTTAAGTCATGGCACTTGTAAATATTGTGAAACTTTTGTGACATTTGATTTAAATTATTGATGTATAGGCTTTTCATCATTTTTGTAACTGTGAGCTCCTTAAAGGCAGGAACTTTGTCTTTGGATTTTTAGCACCTAGTTTTTCTTCCCTGATAGCTCAGTTGGTAAAGAATCTGCCTGCAATGGAAAGAATGGTAAAGAATCATAGGGCTTCCCTAATAGCTAGATTAGTTGGTAAAGAATCCATCTGTGATGCAGAAGACCCTGGTTCAATTTCTGGGTTGGAATGATCCACTGGAGAAGGGGTAAGCTACCCACCCTAACATTCTTGGGCTCCTCTTGGACTCAGCTAGTAAAGAATTTGCCTGCAATGCCTGGAGAAGGGAAAGGCTACCCTCTCCGGTATTCTGGCCTGGACAATTCCATGGACTATACAGTCCATGGGGTTGCAAAGAGTCGGATACGACTGAGTGACTTTCACTTCACTCATTTTCTTTCACATATCAATTATACAGTGAATATAGTACAGTGAGTGGATTTCAGTTCTTTTCATTGTTTCTTTACTCTTTATTTCACTCATGATATAATCCTGTATTAACAGAATGTGCTACCCATGATCTTGTTATCTCTGCCATTTTTGTATTCTCTGCCTCTCCTCATATATTTGGGCAAAACGTTAGTAATTTAATGGCTTCCTATGATTGCTGGGAAGTCAACAATATCTAATTACATTTTCTAACACAGTATAGAGGGGCAGTATGAAATCAAGGTACAGAAATTGTTTAAAAATATGCAGACCTAAAAAGTGCAAGACTGTATTATCTGTCAGATCTGCCTCTCCACTTGAAAATCTGAAACTTTCTGCCCCTTTAACCTGTTAGATTGGAATAAATTGTTATGCTGGACACAAAATCCTTTTAACAGTCTTTTAAGAGCCCTGGTCAGCTTCTAAAATGTCATTATTTTTGTCCAAAGTACCAGTTCAGTATCTTGCAAATTGTGTTTCTAAGCTACTTTCTATTCTGTATATTCAGCAGATTATGTTAAAATGTAGGGGCTTATTTCCATCAGTGTCTTGATCCACCATCTGTTACTTTCCCCTCTCCCTCTGTTTTGCATTCTCTTTCCTGCCACTTGTGTGTGTTCTATTTAATCATAGTTTGTTCTCCAGAGTTCTGCCTGGGACTCAAAACAGAGATTTAGTTGTAACGTAGTTAAGAAAAAAAAGAAATATAAAGGTACATGCTCAGTTGTGTCCGACTCTTTGCGACCCCATGGACTGTAGTCCACCAGGCTCCTCTGTCCATGGAATTTTCCAGGCAAGAATACTGGGGTGGGTTGCCATTTTGTACTCCAGGGGATCGAATCTTCCTGACTAAGGGATCAAAATCACGTCTCTTGTATCTCTTGCATTCAGTTCAGTTCAGTTCAGTTGCTCAGTCGTGTCTGACTCTTTGTGACCCCATGAATCACAGCACGCCAGGCCTCCCTGTCCATCACCGTCTCCCAGAGTTCACTCAGACTCACGTCCATCGAGTCCGTGATGCCATCCAGCCATCTCATCCTCAGTCGTCCCCTTCTTCTCCTGCCCCCAATCCCTCCCAGCATCGGGGTCTTTTCCAATGAGTCAACTCTTCGCGTGAGGTGCCCAAAGTACTGGAGCTTCAGCTTTAGCATCATTCCTTCCAAAGAAATCCCAGGGTTGATCTCCTTCAGAATGGACTGGTTGGATCTCTTTGCAGTCCAAAGGACTCTCAAGAGTCTGCTCCAATACCACAGTTCAAAACCATCAGTTCTTCGGCACTCAGCCTTCTTCACAGTCCAACTCTCACTTCCATCCATGACCACAGGAAAAACCATAGCCTTGACTAGACGGACCTTAGTCAACAAAGTAATGTCTCTGCTTTTGAATATACTATCTAGGTTGGTCATAACTTTTCTTCCAAGGAGTAAGCGTCTTTTAATTTCATGGCTGCAGTCACCATCTGCAGTGATTTTGGCAGACAAATTTTTACCACTGAGCCAGACATCATACTAAACAAAGGGGTATTGCTTCAGGGCTGTACTCAGTGAGAGTGCAAGGTTAACTACTGCACCCAGAGTGTTCGATGTCCTGGGCAAGTGAGCTATGAGAAAGCATTCACTTTACTGACCTATATTCTTTATAAAAGAAAATTAAAATATTTCACTTTTAATTCAGGTAGAACACATATAAAGACAAATGTATTATAAATGAGCACTTTGATGAATTTTCCTAATTGAGTATAACCAGAAAACCACCATTCAAACCAGAGAATCCAGTATTATTAGACTGCCATAATTCCCCCTTATTCCTCCCCTGCCAGGCTCACTGCCCCCTCCAAAAGGTAACTACTATTCTGATTTATAGAGTTTTACCTACTTTTGAACTTGAGTCACGTAGTATACTCTCTCATATATCTGGCTTCTTTGTCTTAATATTATGTTTATGAGATTCATCTGTGTTATTGCATTAGTTATGGTTCATTTATGTTCGTTACTGTATAGCATGCAAACTGTTTTGTAGTTTTATTGAACACAACCACACCTTTACATTTACATACTATCTATGGCTAGTTTTCTACTCCAAAGGCAGAACTGAGTGGTTATAAGAGGAAACAGAGACCATATGGCCTGCAAACCCTAAAATATTTACTGTCTGATCCTTTGCAGGGAAAAGTTGACTGATCCCTGCTGTACAGTATGCATCATATGAATGTTCCACAAGTTGCTACCGAGTTTTGGCATTACAAGTAAGGCTTCATTGAAAATATGTATCTTTAGGACCTATATATGTACATTCTTAGTAAATATTTCCCTAGAAGTGAAATTGCTGGGCCACAGTTTATATTTTGCTTTATTAGATATTGCTAAACAGTTTTCTAGTTCACACAAGTAGTTTATGAGAGTTGAACTGCTCTACAGCCTAAGACTTGGTGTTGTCTGATGTTTGCATATTAGCCATTTGGATCAGTATGTAATTTTATCTCATTGTGGTTTTAATTTGTATTTTTTGGTAATGAATGATGTCAAACACCTTTTCATACGCTTATTGGCCATTTTTTTATACCCTTTTTAGATAATCTACCTTTTTTTTGGGCTTCCCAGGTGGCACTAGTGGTAAAGAACCTGCTTGCCAGTGCAGGAGACATAAGAGATGTGGGTTCAATCCCCAGGTCAGGAAGATCCCCTGGAGGAGGGCATGGCATGCCACTCTAGTATTCTTGCCTGGAGAATCCCACAGACAAAGGAGCCTGGCAGGCCATCCGTGGTCCATAGGGTCGCAAAGAGTTGGGACACAACTGAAGCTACTTATTAGCACACACATCTTTTTCTTATTTTGTTGGAGTTTTTATATATTCTAAATGAGTCTTATATGTATTTAATACATATATTCAGCAAATATCTTCCTTTCTGATTCTTATAATAATGCTTTTGTTGTATTTTAATGGGATTGGAATATGTCACCCCAAAATTTGCCTCTGTCTTTAAAATTATTTTGGACTGAAAGAAGTCAAGATACAGCAGATACAAGAAGAGCTTTTTGTCCTCCTCATCTGTGAATGCAGGGCATGAATTTCCATTTGTGAAGGTGCACCCATCTCTCATACCAGGGAGAAAAGAATGATTCTCCTAACTCCAGACACTTGAGTCTGTGTAACAAAGCTTACTAAACAAGTTTTATCCACCATACATTTCCTAGTCACCTTCCCACAATTTACCATCCTTAGGCATCTAACCCCCCTTTTTCCTTTTATAGTCACTTCTTCACTTTTTATTACCCTTTGTTAAAATGGTATATACTGCCTCTTTAGGTTTTCATTTTCTGTGGCATCCTCATTCATGTAAAAACGTTAACATCAAATGACCTTCCAGAGTCTTCTCCAACATCGCAATTCAGAAACATCAGTTCTGTGATCCATGAAGAGGTTCTTCTACAAACCATAACTAATGCCAGCAACATGGCAGAATCTTACATAAACTGAGAAAAGTGAAATTAGGCATGGTATTGTAGATAGATGAGAGTGGCTATCCTAGCCCTGTCAAGGCACATCACCCCCAGGAAAACCCACAGCATCATCAGAGTTTTATGTTTTTAAAGCCCTTCTTAATTGAATGTGACTTGCTATATTGTTACTTGTCCTGAGGTCTGGATAGGGACAGATTTCTTACCTTTCACTTTTGAATATTAAAAGACATTCCAGGGTCTTAAAAGTTCCCAGTTCTGTGGCTTTGTTTCTTTAGCATTTCAAGGTATCTGAATATTCAAAGATTTTACTAAGTTGCAGTATCAGATATCTGAATGGATATGTGCATTTACCAACCCCCCACCCCAAGACCACTTTCTTAGATCCCTGAGTACAGAAATTTAGAAATTGAAGCTGGTTTATCTAGCTTTAAATTACACTGGACTCAGTAGATTGAATGTGTGTTGTAGGGGTTAGACAACATGATTTTTGAGGGTCATTTAATAGTTGCTTTTGTTTCAGTGTTACAAGTAACAGTCCAGGGAAGTGTTAATTTGTTTAAAATGCATTTGTTTGTTGATGTTCAGATCTACAAAAGATGCAGATAGTTTTAACTTGAAGATACCTAGAGGAATTCTAATACCACAGATGTTTTTTTCTAATCTCTAAGTTCAGCTATTTACTTTTAAAAGGCTGGTTTACTTCTTTCCAGAAAAAAAAAAAATAAGACTTTTGTCAAAGTTATACAACTATTTTTAATGAAATTTCTTGTGTACTTAACTATTTTTTCTTTTCCTGTTTTTTTTTCTTTTTTAGGTTATATATTGTTAATGTGGATGCTATTGTCCAAATTTCTGTAGCTATGGCACAAGAATATAGTAAGTATTGTACCATACTTCCTATGACCTACATGCTTTATAAAATTTTGACTTGTCTTTTAAGTTTCTCATTGGAACAGTGTGAGTATTGAAAGAAGTTTTTAAAAACTTTACCTTTCCATTTGGTCATCTGATTTTTATGTCTCTAGCTTTTAAGTATGTACAAATGTGTCATGATTATGATATGTTAATCTTCTGCTAAACACAGAATGTCTGCTAATACCAGCAATCAGATATTAGAGTTGAGTCCATATTATGCATCCCATCTACCACCCATATTTGGGGTTGATGAACTGACCAGCTCCAGGGTGGGCCCTGATTAGGAGCAAGCCCATCCCTGCTATGCCCGTGCATGATTCACTCCTTGGGGAGGAGGCATCGGCCAGTGCTAGGCATTAACTGGGCAGAAGGCTGGCTTCAGCAATGGTCCTGTAATCTGGCTCTAGCCAAGGAGACTCCAAAGTAAGTTTGGCAAGCGCTTCTGGCAGAAGTCATCTCATACTTAAAACACAGCTACCGGAAGCGCCTGCCTCTTTCTGTCTTCTTCTGGATGTTGTTATGTGCTGGTGTGAGGTCTGGTGTGGCTCCAGGCTGAGCAAGAAGTCACACAGGGTGGAAGACAGAGAAAGCAGCCCTGAAGCCTGTTTCTCCTCCAGGAGTCCAAGCATTTGAGCCAGCAACATTTCCTTTTTGTTTAAGCCAGTTTGAGTTGGGAGCCAAAACATCCTAAGTGATTCACTTCGTCTCCATTTTATTTTTAGTAGTCCATTAGTTTCTCCTTGGGAAATGTGGGAGTAATTGCAAAGGGAGGCAGAATAATGCCGTCAGACTCGACCGGCAGGGTATGTTGGTGTTGACTGGCACCCTCTTCACTCTGAACAGTTCACAGGTAGTGGTTTTGTATTCAAAGACATGAGAATGAAATACACTGCTTTCAGATTTTCTCTTTTCTTTCCCTGGAGGTTTTCCCTTTTAATCAAACCATTTGGGCTGTGAACACTGTAAAGGGTCATGGACTGCTGGTCAGAAGACCATCCCTTTGTATAGGTGTATGTTTGACAGTGGGGGGCTGTCCCTGGTGTTTTCTTAGAATAGTCTATATTCAGATTTCTAATTGCTTGCTTTTGTTCTTCAAAAATTACTGTGAATGTCAAATATGAGAACTCCCTAAAGGAGGGCATAACAGATATTTATATCTATCCTCCCACAGCACTCTAGGGAAATGGAATGCTTACAATTCCATGGAACAGTTAAACCAGTGTGATCCTCCTCTCTCAAAGCAGCACCTTGCTCCACCTTCGAACAGCTGCTTTCCTGGTTTACATCTTTATTCTTCCCTTGCATTTGCTTGCGCCTTTACCACATAGAGACAGGATGGTTTTTGTATGCTCTTTCACTTCAGGTGTATGTAGATACTGTGGGTTTTGTTGTTGAAAATCGCAAAGAAGTTGAGAAGAAATTCAGGATCACGGAAAGAAGCTATAAACACATTCTTAGACACTTGTGCAAAGACCTGTTACAAGGCATCTTGGGGATCCAAAATGAAATGCGTTAGATTTTTATCTGATTATTTATTTTGGCCCCACAATGCGGCATGTAGGGTCTTAATTTCCTGACCAGGGTTTGAACCCTTGCCCCTGCGGTAGAAGCATGGAGCCCTAACCACTGGACCTCCTGGGGGATACCCCAAAAAGTGTCTGATTTTAAATGGCTGATGAGTGTAACCAACATGCTTATCTTCTCGAGTCTCATGCTTGTTCTGCTGTTGAGTTCACTGTCTCCACCCGTGCCTGCACTCCTTGAAAGGTTTGGCAAGTGCAGGCCCTACTGAGTCATCAGTGAGCTTTTCAGAGTGTGTAGGTTACGTTTTCATTTAAATTTCTCCATTCATCCTGCGGTCAGAATGCATGCTTTTGGCAAACTTGGGTAAATTTTTGCGTTCTTCTGCACTCTGACAATTAGCCATATTCCTGACAAAATTGACTTCTCTGCTTTCTAAATTTGTCAGCTTGTCAGTTTCCACCTTGTACTGGTGGCAGCAGTTATGAAGCAAGGTGCTTCGAATCATGGTATCACGTTATTTCCCATTGTGCCCTAGCATGAGTCTTGGTGGGCTTCCCAGGCAGTTCAAGTTGTAAAGAGTCTGCCTGCCAAGGCAGTAGACGCAAGAGGCCTGGTGAGTTCATACTGTGTCAGAAAGATCCCCTGGAGGAGGGCATGGCAACCCCCTCCAGTATTCTTGCCTGGAGAATCCCAGGACAGAGGAGCCTGGTGGACTACAGTTCATGGGGTTGCAAAGAGTTGGACGTGACTGAAGCTACTTAATAACGCACACGCATGCATGAGTCTTGGAGATGATTTCATAGCATCCTTGTCTGAAACATTTCTCAAGTCATTTAACTTCTGCATTCAAAAAACCCATTCTTCACCCTTCGTTCTTATTTGGGATATTGCTTCCACTGGACTGAATAGCCATTGCCCCTCAGAGATCATTAATCCTTTCAACTTGGTAGCATAGTTACTGATAAAATGTCAGAGAAAGATTTATGACAATCAGAAGAGGATTTCCATTTTCTTTTCCTGAACAAAAAGTAAACTGAAAAGGTTTTTCTCCCTTAATTCATATAGATTTTATTCTCACTACAGAAAGGGAAACAATAACCTCTTTTGTTGAAATCCAATTTTATGTTTTTGTGTTTTGTGCATGTATTTTTTTGTTGTTAAAAATGGATCCTTATTTTTATTTAAATAAAACTGTCTTTAGCTTGTTTCCTTATTTGTGGAATCCTAGAATCCTGAATTAAAATGTTGCCAAGGCTAGAAGATTATAACCTTCAAATGGAAACAATCAGTGAGGCCCCTAGGAAAAGAGCTAGTAAATCTCTTCCACTGAGAGATGACCAGCCTTCAAATGGAATGCCATTTGAATAGCAGGCCAGATATAGACAGGAAATGCAACATACTTAAGCTACAGTCCCACAATATATTTTATATCCATTTTTTTTGTTTAAAAAACTTGTTTCTTAAGGGGGAAAAATGTTATTGACATCATTTCAGTGAACTGATATTTTTGTTTCTTGTAGAAGGATGTCTTTGTATTTATTTCTTATGTAAAGGAATCTGTAGACTTGGCTTGTTTTTATGCCTCAAAATGAAATGGTGCCTTTGTGGGGGATGCTTCACTGGGCTGAGGGAACTTCTAGACAGTGACTCAGATCTGTAATTAGGTCTTGCTTTCCGCACCCTTGTTGACTTAAAAGCTCTGGCCATAGACCATTAGTCTGGGGAAGCCATACGTGAATCATCTAAATTGGCACAAATTATCCAGAATGCTACTAAATGTTTTCTACTCTTTATTGTGATTGAGGGAAGTAGAAAGGGAGACTTGTTTGAATTTGAAGGTATTCTCAAATGTGTGTATACACATTTGTGAAGGCAGATCTCATCCTTAGAGTGAAAAGCAATAGACTATTTGACAGTTGGAGGCCGTTCTCATTTTGCGGGTCTGTCCTCCAGGCTTTGTAGCCTTTCCTTTTGGGAAGAAGATAGCAACAGGTTGCCTATTTGCCAGCTCCAGTTTGTTCTCACTCCCTTGTCTTTCAGGAAGGGAGATCCAGTGGCTGTCTTGCTGCCAGTGGTCTCAGCTTGACTCCCACAGTACGGTTGACATAGTTTGGTTTATATTATGTTTGTGTTTAGTTTATGTTATGTCTGTTTTGCATCTTTTAACTTGAACTCCCTCATCAATATCTTTCATATTTAGGATGGAATTTGATATCCTTTTCTTCTCTTTCTTAAAAGGATAAATCAGCAAACTTACTTAGACCTGTGTCAGTTACCTGGCAGTGAAATGGGTGAAAGTCGTTTTTTTTGTCTTCACTGAATAAGTTGACTTTGTTCAGCTTATTTTAGTGAAAAACATTAAAATAATCAAATTAATTCTACAGTGGAGGACATTTAAATGTAAGTCATTTAGGAATAAAGATAAAATGAGGGCTTTTCTTAGATAGAAAGTAAGCCTTTTAATTAGTTTTTTCTCTCTCTATGGGTTTTCTCTGATGGTGCACTTATTACCTGATTGTTCCTGCCCTAAAGAGAAAAAACAAGCACATTTAGCCAGTGGATTTTCAACTTGTAATGTGAGTTGACTTTTTAATACGTAGATAAATCTTTGCTTTCATGTGGAAATATCTGAGATTGGGCCTTTCAGGGCAATGTATCTTTTGACACGAAGTAGAAGAAAGCCATGGCTCGTTGTGTGATTTCGTGTTTTGCAGGCCTTAGTACTGTTCTGCGTCTGGGGGTCACGTGAGTTGGGCTATCTTTGTTGGTGTAGGGCATTGCTGTTTGTTATATACTGTCATAGTCATTTTGGAAAGTCAGGTGTTCAAATTACAAAATTATGGTTAGCAAATCTGCTGAGTTAAGTTGGAAGATTTTAAAGTGAGTCTCTAAGAAACTGGTTGGTAAAGTATTCCTAATTACATGGTTACATAAGCTCTTTCCCATGATATAAATCACAAAGGACCTTCATATTAGCAATTTAGGCTGTGTTTATAAAGGATGCCTGTTCACTAAAAACTGCAATCCTGTTTGTCATAAGGACTTGTTTAGTACCCAATTAACCTTTCACTTAATCTCTTTTTAGAATTAGGAGCCAAGAGACCATGCTTCAGTACCAAATACAAACATCCAACCTTATGCCCTTAGTTTGCACAGTGTGTAAATAATTGGGTCATGAGCTAACACCTAAATAGAGGGGTGTGAAAGGTTTACCTCCAGCGGCACTTGAGCATCACCTTATGGCTTCCAGGTTACATTGTGTGAACTATTTCTTCTGTGGCATTCAGTATCTCTAGTCAGCAGGTGCAGTGACAGGCCAGGTCAAGAATTCAAGAGTTCTTCATGAATGTAGACATATATGGAGTTTTATGCTTGATGATATCTTATCCCCACAGTAGCAGATGCCTTCTAACTCTCTGGAAATGAAATCTCAATCTTATAAATGAATGCTAATCCCTGGCAAAAGCTTCGCACCATCTCTCTTTTTTTTCTCTCTCTCTCTTTTCAAATTAGTTAAACAGAATTAGTCTGCTCTGTAGGGTTAGATGCCCTCTCTGTACTCTGCAAAACTCTGCTAAACAATGTATGAAGATATATATCACCTTCCTCTTGAACCTCCCTCCCACTTGGTATCCTATTTTATTACTGCATAGTAGCTTCATTTTAAAGATAGAGACATCAGTGGCTATCCATCCACTCTGCAAGTGTATAGAGCTTGTTGGTTATAAAAATTCAAGCCAAGGTCCAGCATTCATCATGCTAAAATTCTGTTCTTTCATGATATTCTGCTAATCATTTTGGAGTCATGTCCATTTAGTTAATATTTGTTTGAAAGTGAAAGTTGCTCAGCTATGTCTGACTTTGTGCGACCCCATGGACTATACAGTCCATGGAATTCTCCAGTCCAGAATACTGGAGTGGGTGGCTTTTCCTTTCTTGAGGGGATCTTCCCAAAGGGATCAAACCCAGGTCTCCCACATTGCAGATGGATTCTTTACCAGCTGAGCCACAAGGGAAGCCCAAGAATACTGGAGTGGGTAGCCTATCCCTTCTCCAGTGGATCTTCCCGTCCCAGGAACCAAACTGGGGTCTACTGCATTGCAGATGGATTCTTTACTATCTGAGCTATTGTTTGAAGCATCAAGAAAATCTGGGCAGAGGATGAGATGGTTAGATAGCATCACCAATTCAATAGACATGAATTTGAGCAAAAACTTCACTAATAGCTCAGTCAGTAAAGAGTCTGCTTATAATGTAGGAGACCTGGGTTTGATTCCTGGGTTGGGAGGATCCCCTAGAGAAGGAAATGGCAACACACCCCAGTGTTCTTGCCTGGAGAATCCCATGGACAGAGGAGTGTGGCAGGCTACAGTCCATAGGGTTGCAAGAGTTGGATAGGACTTAGTGACTAAACCACCACCACTGGGGGATAGTGAAGGACAGGAGAGCCTGGTGTGCTGCAGTTCGTGGGATCGCAAAAAGTCAGACATAACTTAGCAACAGAACAGTAGCAACTCCAGCAAATTTAAAAAATAACTTTTCCAAAAATAATATGTCCCTACAAAAATGCAGGAAGTATATCTGAACATAAAATGAAAATAACCATCTGTAATTTTGCCGTCGAGAAGTAGTTCTGAACAACATGCAGTAATAATGGTGCTCTCATAGAACACAGAGCACACCATTAAAAGCGGGGGGTGACCCATACCAATGGTTAATGAAGGCCTGACATGGGCGGTGGCACCCAGGAATTCTTAAGTACCTGTAATGGTATGTGTTAACATAATATCACCTAAACTGATGCTAAAGCTGAAACTCCAGTACTTTGGCCACCTCATGCAAAGAGTTGACTCATTGGAAAAGACCCTGATGCTGAGAGGGATTGGGGGCAGGAGGAGAAGGGGACGACAGAGGATGAGATGGGTGGATGGCATCACTGACTCGATGGATGTGAGTCTGAGTGAACTCCGGGAGTTGGTGATGGACAGGGAAGGCCTGGCGTGCTGCAATTCATGGAGTCACAAAGAGTCAGATACGACTGAGCGACTGAACTGAAACTGCAAGTATTTATATGAACAGGTTGTTGACATTTCATTGTAGGATAAAGAGAGAGCCTCTTTAAAGACAAGCTGTGCTGTGGCCTATCCTGGTTAACTTTTGTTTTTAATGATTTTAGGGAGAGAGTTTTGGTGTCAGGTGTATTTCTCTATGTAGGCCTGTGACTTGTTTTTGTTTGATTTGTTTAAGTGAAGGAGCCTTGTAAAGAAAGCTAACAATATAGGAACAGTGGGAGAACGCTGTGTTTTTAAAGGAAATGTCTGTTCCCTGATAGGAGAGGAAAGGCAAGAGACTAGGCTGCATATGGTAACTCTCCAAGGGTAATTGAGTTCAGGGTCCCTCCTGGACTTGTTTTTAATACGATGTATCTCTCCTCTGCCACATTCTGTCCCATGTACCCCTTCTCTTGGCTCCCTCCTCCATCCTGTAAGGTAAACAATGCAGATTGCAAAACCCTACACTGACTCACATCTCCAGTATCCCACTTCATGCTTTAGTTTACAATAAGTCCGGGTATTGTCTGGTTTTCAAATCACCACACCACAAGGAAACAACAGACATCTCCCTGGATCCGAAAGTATTTGCCCTTTGTGATGTTTTGATCATTTCTGAGGATTTGTTTGCTGGCCTCTTTCTCTGAGGCTGAAAATAACTTGGTATGTATGCCGCAGCCCTCTTAGCTTCCAGAGGGCTTCTTTTAAGTGCCTGTCCTTAACAGAAGCATTCTCTCTGAGCAGTGATGCACTCAACCAGTTGGCCAGTAATGAGCCCCGGAGTTTCTTGTCCTGAAGCCTTTGTGGTGTAAACAGAGCAAATGATGAGAGCTTGTCCTTTGTCCTCTCTTCCAACTACAGAGTGTAAAAGTTGTTTTAAAGGAAGTCTGCATTTTGTGGTATCACTTGGTTTTGGTCCTGTGTCCCTTTAGATTTTAGCCTGGAATTCTTTGGGAAACTCCACCCCTGGAAGAAAAGGAGGATTTTTAAAAGAATTGTGTCAGCAGCTGTTAATGTTGGTAAGAACACAGTACTGTCTTTGCAGAGTTTTTAGTTATACAGCAACAGCTTGTGGCATTTTACTTTTGCAATGGCAGTTGCTTGCACTGAGAGGCTGATTTGAATTGTATTAGTCAAATAGCTTCATTTTAAATTATTTTATAACTTTGTATTGTTGTAAAACACTCGAACTTTGATTCCCTGATGTTATGTGTGTCTTTAGTTTGACATCAGATTAAGATCTTTGCATTTAAATGGTTGAAGAAAGCAAATTTTAATTTGTTTTCAAAATATTTTTATTAATAAACAGTAATCCTATCTTTTCTACCAGTTTTACTTATGGGTAGCTTCATATGACATTTTGATTTTGCATGCTTATTTTTAATATTCTGAACTATTGTCTTTTTATTCACAATCTTAGGGTTCTTGTATCATTTGATTTTCTTGCATAACACTCATTAGATTTACTTCAAATTTGTTTATTTTCAAGTCCAATGCTAAAGCTATAAATAAATAACCCTCCTTATTTTTAATTTGCGTTTTGACTCTTAACAAGTTATAACACAGTCTCTCTCCGAGTGGGTTCCTGATTCTATTAAATTTACTCCTCCTTCACAAAGATAACTTGATAGGTATTTGTTTGTTTCACATAAGATTTCAGTGTAATCTCTTCTTGAAAAGGATTTGGATTAAGTCATTTATTATTGGTTTCCCAATCCTCATTTTCATTCCTTTAAAATGGGTTATCTTTTTACTTCTCTTTCCACATTTCCTTCTCTCTCTTTGGTATGAAAGACATGAGCTGGACCGTAAGAAGAGATTTTGACTTTGTTCTAAGTGAAAGATGGGAATGAAGTCAAGTTCAGGTAGAGAATGAAGGGTCAACCTTATGTGGGAAGAAAATTAGAAACGGATTCAAGTGAGAAATTTGTTGTCTTAAAACTTAACCCATCACAGGGATTGCTACTCTGCCATTATTTCTTCATCTGCGTCTTTGTTGACCCAGATCATACCAGGCAGCTTCCATCTTCTGAGCCAGGTCTTTGGTTTTTCTTAGTAGTGAAGTGAAGTTGCTCAGTCGTGTCTGACTCTTTGCGACCCTGTGGACTGTAGCCTACCAGGCTCCTCCGTCCGTAGGATTTTCCAGGCAAGAGTACTGGAGTGGACTGCCATTGCCAGTTAACAGAAAGTCTGGCTGACTTGCTGACTTGTTGACTTGTTAACAGCAAGAAAAGAATGGGCTCATTCTCTTCTTAAAATCGCCATTCTGGTTTCCTACCAGTGGACTCCTCCTCCATGGATTCTGTGAGGAAGCCATGGTATAGATTGGATTCTGTGAGGAAGCCATGGTATAGGTTGGATTCTGTGAGGAAGCCATGGTATAGGTTGGATTCTGTGAGGAAGCCATGGTATAGGTTGGACTCTGTGAGGAAGCCATGGTATAGGTTGGACTCTGTGAGGAAGCCATGGTATAGGTTGAACACCACCCCCCTTTCTTTAGTTGAATCTTATTCCCTAATATTATGTAGTAGATCCCTTTTTTTCTAGAGAAGTCTGCTGCTGCTGCTGCTGCTGCTAAGTTGCTTCGGTCGTGTCTGACTCTGTGCGACCCCACAGACGGCAGCCCACCAGGCTCCGCCGTCCCTGGGATTCTCCAGGCAAGAGCACTGGAGTGGGTTGCCATTTCCTTCTCCAGTGCGTGAAAGTGAAGTTGCTCAGTCGTGTCTGACTCTTAGCGACCCCATGGACTGCAGCCTACCAAGTGTAAGATGTCATTTTCTCTTCAGTTTTCAAAGTAAAGGCTCCCCTATTGCCTCATTTCCAGAGAGGTGATGTCCAACCATTCCTACGTTGAGTTTTTGTGGAACATTAATCCTCTGTAAATTGGTGGGATTAAAATTGTGTCCTGACATTTTGCTGCATTCTTTGAGATTCTTGGAGTCCCCAAGTGGTCGTATAAAGCCACAGTTGGGAGTCACTGCGTGGGCGTCCATCCTTTCAGCTGGCACGTGGCAGGGAAGGCAGTTCATCCCTTGCATCTGGCAGAGTGGGATCTGGGCTTCAGTGTTTCTCTTCTGCTTCCTCTAGTTTGCTGCTGCTGCTGCTAAGTCGCTTCAGTCATGTCCGACTCTGCAACCCCACAGACGGCAGCCCACCAGGCTCTCCATCCCTGGGATTCTCCTGGCAAGAGCACTGGAGTGGGTTGCCGTTTCCTTCTCCAACTCTAGTTTGCTACTTCAGATCTTATTGTCTTCATTACTAGGTCTCTGAATTTCATTGTCAAGTCCACTTTCTTCCAGATGTCACAAAATAGAACCAGAGCCACGATGCATTTTGGTTTGTGTCTGTTTTTGGCATTTCTGGATACAGAAAGGGCAGGGTAGGCCCCTTCTTACACGTTTCGATGCTTGAAGAACAATAAAAAAATAAAAGAATAAAGAGTCTAGTTTCTTTATGTTGATATATGGCAGAAACTAACACTGTTGTAAAGCAGTTATCCTCCAGTTAAAAATAAATAATTAAAAAAATAATAACAACCAAACTGTAATGTCTGTTTTGGGTGGAAAGCAGTGTTAAAAATAAAAGAGTATATTTCTTAAAAAAAAAAGTCTGGTTTCTTGATAAGCAGTTACTGGCCTTCCCAGACTCCGCCTGTTTTGGTTGTGTTCGTTGCATGCAGCCCACCGCTGACTGCAGTCATGGGAAGTTGCTTTCACATCTCATCTGCAGGATAGTTTCAGATAGTTTCTTAGTGACTGTTGTTCGGCACAGAAGAAGATGAGCTTATTTCACTTTTGTGAGTTTTTCCCTCCAAGTGCCAGGGCCACGTGCTCTTTGGTGCCAGGATGCTTCCTTACAGTTCTGAGAGGACTTGGCCTGTTTTCCCAAATGAGATAATGAACACAAAAATGCTCTCTAGTAAGCTACAAAATGTCATAAATGGGAGAGGATACTGTTGTTACCATTCTTCTCTGCTTGAGTGGCCAACTATAAATACTCTCTGTTCATTTCATGACCTCCATCTGAGATCTGGTTGCGTCTGACGTTGCTGTTTCCAGGGAATAGCTATTTTTTGATTAGGCCGACTTTTACCTTCTTAGACCTTTCGCAGAAGAAAAAGCTCCACACATTGAACAAATGGAGCTTAACAAATATTACATTCAAGCAAGTGGTGAGTATTTCATAATGTTTACAAAGAAAGGAATCCCTGCTCTTTATATACAGAATAAGTTTCTATTGGCAATGACCCTGAAGTTCCTGGCCCCATGAAAAATAACTGGTTCTGGGAGTCAATTTCTGGGTGCCCGTCTCACTCCTTACTCAGCAAGAGGACAGTTTTCTCTGACAGATGGACTCGTAATTATTGTTGAGCTTTCATACAGAATACAGCGTGCGTGTGATTTAACTCCTTGTCCTCGAGCTTTTAAGTTTGTGAACGCTGATGTTCTTGTGGAGAGGGGTGTGACCTGGACCACGGAGAACTTACAAGGAGAATAAAGTTTGGCAGGGGCGAGGGGGCATTTTCTTCCTTTGCCTTCCATCGTAGCTGGAAAGTGGAAGTGTTGTGGTGAGATGCTTCTTCTGCCGTAGATATCATCTGAGCGGATGTCTTATTCATGGGGCGATGCCAGCTCGCATGTGGAAGCTGGCCTAAAACTGCTTCTTCATTGGCAGCAGCTCCTCATCAGAAATGCTTTCCTGCATTTCATAGTAAACCAGTGCTGACTCTAATGGGGAATTCTAAAAAGACCGTGTCATGGAGATTTGACATTCCTTGAAGCTGGTCAATAGTTTACCTCAACAAGCCTTTTGAAATTGTTTCAAAACACTGATCGCACACGAGAGCAGCTTGCCCTGTTGAGGGGAAGAGTTGGGCTGATTATTGCGTGTATTCTAAGACTGCTTGATTAGAGGGGCATTTCTTAGCTTACCCTGTCTGTCCTTTCCTTTCCACTGTAAATGGAACTTAAATTCCATGAAAGACTATTTTAAGTCTTAGAATCTGCTTTTCAGAATTTTGGACTTTGTAAAGTACAGTGTTAGCTCGGGCAGACCAGAAAAGTTGTGTCAGTTATCTTGGAAGTGATGCCTTTGTTGAATAAGGAAAAGAAGGATACAGTAGTGTCTTTTTGTGGAAACACTTGATTAGGTCCAAGGAAAACATTTTAGCTCTTCTTAGGATACCATTCTCCGCCTTCAAAGGAGAGATATTTAAACTTGCCAGTTACTTAGGCATTTAAAAAAAATTCAATTCTCTCTTGAATTTGTTACAGTATTTCTGCTGTTTGGGGTTTTGTTTTTTTGTCCATGAAGCACGTGGGATCTCAGCTCCCTGACCAGGGATCGAACACACAGCCCCTGCTTTGGAAGGTGAAGTCTTGACCACTGGACTGCGAGGGAAGTCCCTACATGGGCATTTTAGGGGACTGAAATCGGCAGAGCATAGAAAGTCCAAGTTGTCGCTTCCACAGCAACCAGACCTTGTTTGTGTTATATGGACTATAACTTCTTATCTCCATCTCTAGCAAGAATAAGTCATACTCCACATGAGGTAAATTATCGCCTTTATTGGGCCGTTTGTTATAAGTTCCACCTACTGGTGAGTAAATTAACCTGGAGAGCATGTTCTGTATTTAGGATGTTTGACTAATGTAAGGAATCCGGTGTTTATTAGTCTTTGACATACATTTTAAGGATAAGTAAATAAAGACCCAAATGCATAGTTATTTGTTAAAAATAATAAAATAAGTCATTTGAAGAGCAGGAAACAGATGGGCTCTCACATCCTTCTTTCTACAAGAGCTAATCCATGTTGACACAAGGCATACATCATTCAAAAGAGAGATTCTAGTCTTTTGCCAGTATTCTTTCTTTATTTTAGGCAAGTATGGTACCGATCACAACAGTTGTCAACTCAGGTTTCTCCATTCAGTACATTTTCCATTAGGTAGCACAAAGGAATTCAGGTTCCTTCCTTGAATTAGGAACCTTAAAGGTAAAGGGAGCGGAAGGAGTTACAGGCAGCTTTGTGGCAGGCCCATGGAGCCGCTGTGCTGGAGGAGAAACCTGCTTGCCAGCACCCAGTGCCTTCCTCTGCTCTGCCCTCCGGGCTTACTGAGCCCCTGTGCCTTCCCGCAGTTGAACTCTTGACCCCGCCTGTGCTGTGGAGCCCTCGCCTTCTGCAGATGTGAATCCTCCAGTCCTGGCGTTCCCGTCTCCCCCTGCCCATCTCTTCATGTATTTTCTTCGCCTGTAAACATTCTTCAGCTCTGTCTCTCCAGCACAAATGTTCCCACCCTCCCTCCGATCTCTCATTCTGTCTTTCTTGTTTCCAGTGCAGGAAAAACAAAAAGTGGGGCAAGGGGAAGAACTAGTCCATCCGTCTAAATCCCTTAATTCTTCTAGTGTTTCGGGAGTTGTTTGAGGGACGCTGATTTTTAATACACATGCAGTAAAATGTATAGATCTTAAGTGGCCTAAGATTGGGGATGTTTCTAGTTATTACTGGCTGTTATGAATCAGGCTGCTAGAAACATTTTTATAAAGTCATCTTACAGACATCTTATTTTCATACCTCTTGGGTAAATACCTAGCAATAGAATTGTTGGATCATAGACTAGATGTTTGTTTGACAGGATAAGAAGCTGCTAAACGTTTTTCCAAAGTGGTTGTGCCATTTTATGCTTAAGCGAGTAATAATTTCTGAGCCTTCCAGTTGCATCACATTCTTGCTAATGTTTAATAGTTAGCTATAAACTGTGGAAAATTCTGAAAGAGATGGGAATACCAGACCACCTGACCTGCCTCTTGAGAAATCTGTATGCAGGTCAGGAAGCAACAGTTAGAACTGGACATGGAACAACAGACTGGTTCCAAATAGGAAAATTGCACTCATCTCACATGCTAGTAAAGTAATGCTCAAAATTCTCCAAGCCAGACTTCAGCAATATGTGAACCGTGAACTCCCTGATGTTCAAGCTGGTTTTAGAAAAGGCAGAGGAACCAGAGATCAAATTGCCAACATCCGCTGGATCATGGAAAAAGCAAGAGAGTTCCAGAAAAACATCTATTTCTGCTTTATTGACTATGCCAAAGCCTTTGACTGTGTGGATCACAGTAAACTGTGGAAAATTCTGAAAGAGATGGGAATACCAGACCACCTGACCTGCCTCTTGAGAAATCTGTATGCAGGTCAGGAAGCAACAGTTAGAACTGGACATGGAACAACAGACTGGTTCCAAATAGGAAAAGGAGTACGTCAAGGCTGTATATTGTCACCCTGCTTATTTAACTTATATGCAGAGTACATCATGAGAAATGCTGGACTGGAAGAAACACAAGCTGGAATCAAGATTGCTGGGAGAAATATCAATAATCTCAGATATGCAGATGACACCACCCTTATGGCAGAAAGTGAGGAGGAGCTAAAAAGCCTCTTGTTGAAAGTGAAAGAGGAGAGTGGAAAAGTTGGCTTAAAGCTCAACATTCAGAAAACGAAGATCATGGCATCTGGCCCCATCACTTCATGGGAAATAGATGGGGAAACAGTAGAAACAGTGTCAGACTTTATTTTTTTGGGCTCCCAAATCACTGCAGATGGTGACTGCAGCCATGAAATTAAAAGACGCTTACTCCTTGGAAGAAAAGTTATGACCAACCTAGATAGCATTTTCAAAAGCAGAGACATTACTTTGCCGACTAAGGTTCATCTAGTCAAGGCTATGGTTTTTCCTGTGGTCATGTATGGATGTGAGAGTTGGACTGTGAAGAAGGCTGAGCACTGAAGAATTGATGCTTTTGAACTGTGGTGTTGGAGAAGACTCTTGAGAGTCCCTTGGACTGCAAGGAGATCCAACCAGTCCATTCTGAAGGAGATCAACCCTGGGATTTCTTTGAAAGGAATGTTGCTAAAACTGAAGCTCCAGTACTTTGGCCACCTCATGCAAAGAGTTGACTCATTGGAAAAGACCCTGATGCTGAGAGGGATTGAGGGCAGGAGGAGAAGGGGACGACCAAGGATGAGATGGCTGGATGGCATCACGGACTCAATGGGCATGAGTCTGAGTGAACTCCGGGAGTTGGTGATGGACAGGGGGGCCTGGCGTGCTGTGATTCATGGGATCGCAAAGAGTCGGACACGACTGAGTGACTGAATGGAACTGAACTGACTCACGGTTGCCCCAAACTTTCAATTTGTAAAAAATACAATATCTGCAAAGCACAATAAAATGAGTTGTGCCTTATATTAACTTCCTGATTCCTCCATAACCAAATAGCACAAGTTGGGTGGTTTAAATAGCACAAATGTATTGTCTCAGAGTTCTGGAGGCCAAAAGGCCAAGATAAATATATCATCAGGGTTAGTGTCTTCTGTTAGCTATATGGGACAATTTGTCCCATCCCACTCTCATTGCTTCTAGAGGTTTGCAAGCAATTTCTGGCATTCTTTGACTTACCGATCTCTACTTTCATCTCTAAAGTGCATTCTCCCTGTGCATGAGTTTGTCTCCAAATTTCCCTCTTTCATAAAGACATCTGTCATATTGGACTAGGAATACATGCTACCCCGGTACAACCTCATCTTAAATAATTACATCTGCCACAATCCTATCTGAAAATAATAATAATAATAATATTGTGAGGCACTGGGGGTCAGAACCTCACAATAATGAATTTTGGAAAAACAAAATTCAATTCATAATGAAAGTTTTCTACCTGGTTTTAGATGACTTCTTGCTTTAGAAGCTCTGGTGTTGACAGAGCTTCTCAACAAGATAAAGAAATAGAAAACTATCAGTTATACAAAAGGAGATGTACATGGTAAGTGACAATTCATAATATCATTTTTAAGACTTTACATTTTAAAGGAATTTAAGTTCAGAAAACATGAAGAAAGTACAGAGATTTCCTATATGCTTGTGCCCAGACACACATGCATCAGCTTCCCCATTATAAACATCTCTCATCATAGGTACGTTTTTTGTTTACACTTGATGAACCCACACAGACACATTTCACACATCCAAAGTCAACTACTCACAGTTCACTTTTAATGATATACTCTATAAGTTTCAGTTTAGTTCAGTTGATCAGTCGTGTCTGACTCATTGCGACCCCATGAACCCCAGCATGTCAGGCCTCCCTGTCCATCACCAACTGCAGGAGTCTAACCAAACCTATGTCCATTGATTCAGTGCTGCCATTCAACCATTTCATCCTCTGTCGTCCCCTTCTCCTCCTGCCCTCAATCTTTCCCAGCATCAGGGTCTTTTCAAATGAGTCAGCTCTTCACATCAGGTGGCCAAAGTATTGGAGCTTCAGCTTCAGCATCAGTCCTTCCAATGAACACTCAAGACTGATCCCATTTAGGATGGACTGGCTGGATCTCCTTGCAGTCCAAGGTACTCTCAAGAGTCTTCTCCAACACTACAGTTCAAAAGCATCCATTCTTTGGTGCTCAGCTTTCTTTGGGGTCAAACTCCCACATCCATACATGACTACGGGATAAACCATAGCAATGACTAGACAGACAATTGTTGACAAAGTAATGTCTCTGTTTTTTAAATGCTATCTAAGTTGGTCATAACTTTCCTTCCAAGGAGTAAATGTCTTTTAATTTCATGGCTGCAGTCACCATCTGTAGTGACCTTGAAGCCCAGAAAACTAAAGTTAGTCATCATTTACACTGTTTCCCCATCTATTTGCCATGAAGTGATGGGACCAGATGCTATGATCTTAGTTTTTTGAATGTTGAGCTTTAAGCCAACTTTTTAACTCTCCTCTTTCACTTTCATCAAGAAGCTCTTTAGTTCTTCACTTTCTGTCACAAGAGTGGTGTCATTTGCATATCTGAGGTTATTGATATTTCTCTCAGCAATCTTGATTCCAGCTTGTGCTTCAGCCAACCTGATATTTCTCATGTTGTACTCTGCATAGAAGTTAAATAAGCAGGGTGACAATATGCAGCCTTGACGTATTCCTTTTCCTACTGAAAACCAGTCTGTTGTTCCATGTCCAGTCTAACTGTTGCTTCCTGACCTGCATACAGATTTCTCAAGAGCAGGTCAGATGGTCCGGTATTCCCATCTCCTTCAGAATTTTCCACAGTTTATTGTGATCCACACAGTCAAAGGCTTTGGCATAGTCAATAAAGCAGAAATAGATGTTTTTCTGGAACTCTTTTGCTTTTTCCATGATCCAGCAGATGTTGGCAATTTGATCTCTGGTTCCTCTGCCTTTTCTAAAACCAGCTTGAATATCTGGAAGTTCACTGTTCACGTGTTGCTGATGCCTGGCTTGGAGAATTTTGAGCATTACTTTACTAGCATGTGAGATGAGTGCAATTGTGCAGTAGTTTGAGCATTCTTTGGCATTACTTTTCTTTGAGATTGGATTGAAAACTGACCTTTTCCAGTCCTGTGGCCACTGCTGAGTTTTCCAAATTTGCTGGCACATTGAGTGCAGCACTTTCACAGCATCATCTTTCAGGTTTTGAAACAGTTCAACTGGGATTCCATCACCTCCACTAGCTTTGTTCATAGTGATGCTTCCTAAGGCCCACTTGACTTCACATCCCAGGATATCTGGCTCTAGGTGAGTGTGAGTTATCACACCATCATGATTATCTGGGTTGTGAAGATCTTTTTTGTACAGTTCTTCTGTGTATTCTTGCCACCTCTTCTTAATATCTTCTGCTTCTGTTAGGTCCCTACCATTTCTGTCCTTTATTGAGCCCATCTTTGCATGAAATGTTCCCTTGGTCTCTCTAATTTTCTTGAAGAGATCTCTAATCTTTCCTATTCTAGTATTTTCCTCTATTTCTTTGCATTGCTTGCTGAGGAAGTTTTTCTTATCTCTCCTTGTTATTCTTTGGAACTCTGCATTCACATGGGTATATCTTTCCTTTTCTCCTTTGCTTTTTGCTTCTCTTCTTTTCACGGCTATTTGTAAGGCCTCCTGAGACAGCCATTTTGCTTTTTTACATTTCTTTTTCTTGGGGATGGTCTTGATCCCTATCTTCTGTCCAATGTCATGAACCTCCGTTCATATTTCGCATATAATCACATGTATCTATCATTATATATCTTACAGAGTATTTTTACTGCCCTAAAAACTCCATGTGCTCTGCTATTCATCCTTCTTACTCCTTATTTGCTGGCAATTACTAATCTTTTTACTATTTCCATAATTTTGCCTTTTTTCAGTATCATGTAATGGGAATCATACAGTATGTAGCCTTATCAGATTTGATTATTTTCTTAGTAGTATGCACTTAATTTCCTTCATGCTTTTTTCATGTCTTGATAGCTCATCTGTTTTTAGTGCAAAATAACAGTCCATTGTCTGGGTATACCAGTTTGTTTACTCATTCTCCTACCGAAGAACATCTTGGTTGCTTCCAAGTGTTGACAATTATGAATGAAGCTATGACAAACATCCATGTGATGTGCAGGCTTTGGTGAATGTGCCTAATACCTCCCATTGCCTTAGATTCATTTCATTTGTTTTCTGTTTTGTGATTATGTTGCTTCAATTCTCACCAGTATTTGCAGTTGTCAGCGTTCTGGGTTTTGGACATTCTGATAAGCGTGTGGTAGCATTTCTGTTGTTTTAATTTGCATTTCTCTTATGACATATGATGTGGAGCATTTTTTAAATGCCTATTTGCCATCTGTATATCTTCTTGTGAGATATCTGTTAAGGTCAGAAGAACATCTTGGTTGCTTCCAAGTGTTGACAATTATGAATGAAGCTATGACAAACATCCATGTGATGTGCAGGCTTTGGTGAATGTGCCTAATACCTCCCATTGCCTTAGATTCATTTCATTTGTTTTCTGTTTTGTGATTATGTTGCTTCAATTCTCACCAGTATTTGCAGTTGTCAGCGTTCTGGGTTTTGGACATTCTGATAAGCGTGTGGTAGCATTTCTGTTGTTTTAATTTGCATTTCTCTTATGACATATGATGTGGAGCATTTTTTAAATGCCTATTTGCCATCTGTATATCTTCTTGTGAGATATCTGTTAAGGTCTTGGGATAATTTTTTAAACTCTTTTTTCTTTTTTTTTCCATTCTGAATTTTAAGTGTTGTTAGCCTGGAAAATCCCACGGACGGAGGAGCCTGGTAGGCTGCAGTCCATGGGGTCGCGGAGAGTTGGACACGTTTGAACAACTTCACTTTTCGTTTTTCACTTTCATGCATTGGAGAAGGCAATAGCACCCCACTCCAGTGTTCTTGCCTGAAGAATCCCAGGGACGGTGGAGCGTGGAAGGTTGCCATCTATGGTATCGCACAGAGTTGGACACAACTGAAGTGACGCAGCAGCAGCAGCAGATTTTGGATAACACTTCTTTATCAGATATTTCCTTTGCAAATACTTTCTCCAAATCTGTGTTCTTATTCCCTTGACATTTTTTTGCAGAAGTTTTTAGTTTTAATGAAATTATGTTCATCAGCTTTTCTCATCATAGATTGGGCTTAGGTATAAAATTTAGGTATTTTATCTAAAAGGTCATCACCAAGCCCAAGTCACCTACGTTTACTTCTATGTGATCTAGGGATTTTGTACTCTTTGTTTAAGTCTCTGATTTATTCTGAGTTAATTTCTTTGAAGGATGTAAGATATGGATCTAGATTTTTTTTTTCGTATATAAATACTCAGTTTTCCAACACTGTTTATGAAAATACTAGCTTAGCTGCATTTTATGGTCTGTGCTGTGCTTCTTTGTCAAACATCAGTTGACTATATTTTTTTGTCTGTTCAGTCACTTGGTTGTTTTCCACTCTTTGCAAATCCATGGATTGCAGCACGTCAGGCTTCCCAGTCCTTCACTATGTCCCCGAGTTTGCTCAAATTCATTCCCATTGATCTGCAATGCCATCCAACCATCTAATTCTCTGTTACCACCTTCTCCTCTTGCCTTTAATCTTTCCCAGCATCAGGGTCTTTTCCAATGAATCAGTTCTTCGCCCTGATGGCCAAAGTATTGAAGCTTCAGCTTTGGCACCAGTAATTCCAATGAATAATCAGGACTGATATCCTTTAGGACTGACTGTTTTCATCTCCTTGCTGTTCAAGGGAATCTCACAAGTCTTCTCCAGCCCTACAGTTCGAAAGCATCAATTCCTCAGCACTCAGCTTTCTTTATAGTCCAGCTCTCACATCCATACATCACTACTGGAAATACCATAAATTCAACTATACACATCTTTGTCAGTGAAATGATGTCTCTGCTTGTTAATACACTGTCTAATTTGTCAGAACTTTTCTTCCAAGGAACAGACTTCTTTTAACTTCATGGCTGCAGTTACTGTCCATGGTAATTTTGGAGTCCAAGAGAATAAAGTCTGTAACGGCTTCCATTTTTGCTCCATCTATTCCCCATGAAGTGATAAGACCAGATGCCATGATCTTATTTATTTTTAATGTTGAGTTTTAAGCCAGCATTTTCACTCTCCTCTTTCACTTTCATCAAGAGGCTCTTCAGTTTTTCTTCTTTTTCTGCCATTAAGGTGGTATCATCTGCATATCTGAGGTTATTGATATTTCTCCTGACAATCTTAATTTCAGCTTGAGCTTCATCCAGCTTGACATTTCACATAATGTACTCTGCATATAAGTTAAATAAGCAGGGTGACAATATACAGCCTTGACATTCTCCTTTCCCAACCTGGAACCAGTCTGTTGTTTCATGTCAAGTTCTAACTGTTGCTTCTTGACCTGCATACAGGTTTCTCAGGAGGCAGGTAAGGTGGTCTGGTATTCCCATATCTTTAAGAAGTTTCCATATATTGTTGTGATCCACACAGTCAAAGACTTTAGCATAGTCAATGAAGCAGATATTTTATGGAATACCCTTGGTTTTTCTATGATCCAATGGATGTTGACATTTGGTCTCTGGTTCCTCTGCCTTTCTAAACCCAGCTTGTACATCTGGAAGCTGTCTGTTCATGCATTGTTGAAGACTAGCTTGAATGATTTTGAGCATTACCATGCTAGCATGTGAAATGAGTGCACTTGTGTGGTGGTCTGGTCATTATTTTATAGTGCCCTTTGGGACTTTGATGAAACCTGACCTTTTCCATCCTTTGGCCACTGCTGAATTTTCCAATTTGCTGGCACATTGTGTGTAGCACTTTAACAGCATCATCTTTTAGGACTTGAAATAGCTTAGCTGAAATTCCATCACCTCCACTAGCTTTGTTCATTGTAATGCTTCCTGAGGCCTACTTGACCTCACAGGATGTCTGGCTCTAGGTGAGTGACTATATTTGTTGGAGTCTATTTTTGGATTCTTTATTCTGTTCAATTGATCTATTTCTCTATTCTTTCATTCATACCACACTGTTTTGATTACAGTAGTTTACAGCTCAGTCTGGAAGTTCAGAAGTGTCAATTTCAACTTTGTTCTTCTTCAATATTGTGTTGGTTATTCTGAGTTTTTACCTTTCCATATAAATGTTAGTATCAGTTTGTCAGTATTCACAAAATAACATGTCCCATAGTTTCAATGCAATCTCAAGCAAAATCCCAGCAAGTTGTTTAAGTTTACATGTATTTCCCCAGGTAATTACAGAACATCCAAATGAAATTTTTGTCCAAACCAATATGGCATACCTCAAAACTGACATACAATTCTCCCTTAGCCTTTCAAACAAAATTTGAAATTCAAGCAATATACTCTATAAGAAAGCTCACTGATAAAGCTAACATCAGTTCAGTTCAGTTTAGTTCAGTCACTCAGTCATGCCTGAGTCTTTGCAACCCCATGAATCGCAGCATGCCAAGCCTCCCTGTCCATCACCATCTCCCAGACTTCACTCAGACTCACGTCTATCGAGTCAGTGATGCCATCCAGCCACCTCATTCTCTGTCATCCCCTTCTCTTCCTGCCCTCAATCCCTCCATCGTCTTTTATATTTTTCCTACCTGTTTTTGAAGACAATGTTCTGCTTTTCTGGATGCCTGATGTCCTCTGATAGCATTCAGAAGCTGCCCTGTAGAATTTGCTCAGCGTTGAGATGTTCTTTTGATGAATTTGTGCGGGAGAAAGTGGTCTCCCCGTCCTATTCCTCCAGCATCTTAGGCGCCCCTCTCCAACATTGGTCTTTTTAAAGACTGACCCCAGAAGGCAACTAGATCTCTGAGACTGAGGCTTTTGATAATGAAGAGTTAGGGGACACTATTCTGATTTCTTCAGGCAGCTCTCAACCAAGTTCTAAATAGGTGGGTTGCTGGAGACACGAACCTACAAAGGGTAAAGTAAGCCAGCCTATAGGAAAGAATTCCCTTCCAGACAAAGGCACTGAGTTTTGCAGATGTCCAATTTGATGAATTTGTGCGGGAGAAAGTGGTCTCCCCGTCCTATTCCTCCAGCATCTTAGGCGCCCCTCTCCAACATTGGTCTTTTTAAAGACTGACCCCAGAAGGCAACTAGATCTCTGAGACTGAGGCTTTTGATAATGAAGAGTTAGGGGACACTATTCTGATTTCTTCAGGCAGCTCTCAACCAAGTTCTAAATAGGTGGGTTGCTGGGAGACACAAACCTACAAAGGGTAAAGTAAGCCAGCCTATAGGAAAGAATTCCCTTCCAGACAAAGGCACTGAGTTTTGCAGATGTCCAAGGAGAAATACCCTACTCTAAGAGAGCTTATCTATTTTTAAAGTTAAATACCCTTTTCTGTTCTAGGGTTCTACAACAAGATAGCTTTTTTAATTTAAAAAATGTGTTAATTGGAGTTCTAATTTTTTTTAATGTTGTGGTTAATATATATATATATAAAGTCAAATTTACTATCTTAACCATTCTAAGTGTTCAATTCAGCAATGCTAACTAAATCCACAATATTCTACAGCAGATTTCTAGAAACTTTTTATCTTGCAAAGTTGAAACTCTATACCTATTGAGCAATAATTCTACTTTTTCCTCTCTTCAGTCCCCAGAAACCACCATTCTGATCTTTGTTTCTAAGAGTTTGACTACTTTCAGTTCAGTTCAGTCGCTCAGTCATGTCCAACTCTTTGCGACCCCATGAATTGCAGCATGCCAGGCCTGCCTATCCATCACCAACTCCGGAGTTCACTCAGACTCACGTCCATTGAGTCCATGATGCCATCCAGCCATCTCATCCTCAGTCATCCCCTTCTCCTCCTGCCCCCAATCCCTCCCAGCATCAGAGTCTTTTCCAATGAGTCAACTCTTCGCATGAGGTGGCCAAAGTACTGGAGCTTCAGCTTTAGCATCATTCCTTCCAAAGAAATCCCAGGGTTGATCTCCTTCAGAATGGACTGGTTGGATCTCCTTGCAGTCCAAGGGACTCTCAAGAGTCTTCTCCAACACCACAGTTCAAAAGCATCAGTTCTTTGGCACTCAGCCTTCTTCACAGTCCAACTCTCACATCCATACATGACCAATGGAAAAACCATAACCTTGACTAGACGGACCTTTGTTGGCAAAGTAATGTCACTGCTTTTTAGTATGCTATCTAGGTTGGTCAGTTGACTAGGTACCTCAAATAAGTGGAATCATGGAATCATTTTTCTGTTTGTGTGATTGACATGTTTCACTTACAACAGTGTCCTCAAGCTTCATCCAAATTACAAGAGAATTTCCTTATTTTTAAGGTTAAATAATGTTATTGGAAGTATATACCATATTCTCTTTTTCCATTCATCCATCAGTAGCTACTTATATTATTTCCACCTCTTATTTTGGCTATTGTGAATAGTGTTGCAATGAACATGAGTGTAACTTCTCTTTGAAGTTATAACAGGATAGTTCTGAACATAAATTAAATGTCCATTAAGGAACATATCTACATAATTTCATCATTAAAGTATTCTAAACACCAGACATTTAAGATGTCTGACAGTTTTCATTAAAATTAAATCAACTTGGTATTGGTAATTTAAATTTAATGTCATTTTGACATGCTCTGTTGAATAAATGAAAAATGGCAAATGCTTTACCTTGAATATTGAGTTATTTTAATCAAAAATTACTTTTCTTAATTACTCTATATTGAAAATCACATGAATGTTAATTTATTAAACTAAATGGAAATCAATAAAAGATAATTAATGATATGTGAAATAAGGTAATACTATATGACTTCAAATAAGTAGAAGCTTATTCTAATTATAAACATGAGTAAGAATGAGATCTAAAAATTAACTTGTCATATCTAATGCAATAGAATAAGCTTAAAACTAATATATTGAAATGTGATTGGGATTAATTATATTTATGAATAGTACATTCACCTTCATTAATATTATAATTTATAGAAGGCAATTGGAGGAATGATATTAAAATGAAGACTGAGAAAAATTATGCCAGCATTGGAATTGAACTAATAATATTAGACATTTCTCCATAAAGAAATTTTGTTGGTTAACTTGTTTAGTAAAATAGCATTTTTTGTATGTAACCAATTACTGTTTATACCAAATTTGCTGATTTTTGAGCTAATTGTCATAGATTTTATAAAACTACATTATTTTAATCCATTTCAGTGTATGCATACAAAGATTACTATTAGAAAGAAATAGCTTTTAATTATAACAAACACATGTTACTGGTAATGAATAAGAAGACTCATGTTATCTTGAATGGCCTTTGTAGTTTAATGTAAACAAAAATATGAAAAATCAGAGGAACTCTTCTTCAAACATTGTGTGTTCAACATACCAGGTCAGGAAAGAAAATGCAGCCAGGAAATTTAAAGTATATTCATATTTGTCATATTAACTGTTCCGTTCCATTCAGTTGCTCAGTCGTGTCCGACTCTTTGCAACCCCATGAATTGCAGTACGCCAGGCCTCCCTGTCCATCACCAACTCCCGGAGTTCACTCAGACTCACGTCCATTGAGTCCGTGATGCCATCCAGCCATCTCATCCTCGGTCATCCCCTTCTCCTCCTGCCCTCAATCCCTCCCCATCAGGGTCTTTCCCAATGAGTCAACTCTTCGCATCAGGTGGCCAAAGTACTGGAGCTTCAGTTTTAGCACCATTCCTTCCAAAGAAATCCCAGGGTTGATCTCCTTCAGAATGGACTGGTTGGATCTCCTTGCAGTCCAAGGGACTCTCAAGAGTCTTCTCCAACACCACAGTTCAAAAGCATCAGTTCTTCGGCACTCAGCCTTCGTTACAGTCCAACTCTCACATCCATACATGACCACAGGAAAACCATAGCCTTGACTAGACAGACCTTAGTCAGCAAAGTAATGTCTCTGCTTTTAAATATACTATCTAGGTTGGTCATAACTTTTCTTCCAAGGAGTAAGCGTCTTTTAATGTTAACTATAGTGCTTCTATAAAAGCAAAATATGTACCTAGAAAAAATAATGAGTCTCTGATAAATTCTAGATATTTTGATAGACTCTGAAGATATAAAAATGAGGAAGACATCCTTTTTGCTTTCAAAGTATCCATGGTCTGGTGTATAGCCTTGACTAGACAGACCTTAGTCAGCAAAGTAATGTCTCTGCTTTTAAATATACTATCTAGGTTGGTCATAACTTTTCTTCCAAGGAGTAAGCGTCTTTTAATGTTAACTATAGTGCTTCTATAGAAGCAAAATATGTACCTAGAAAAAATAATGAGTCTCTGATAAATTCTAGATATTGTGATAGACTCTGAAGATATAAAAATGAGGAAGACATCCTTTTTGCTTTCAAAGTATCCATGGTCTGGTGGACAAAAAAGACATAAAGAGAGAAAGAAATTTAATTTGACAGGCTAAGAGCTAAGCACTGTGGGAAAAATTTTTTTAAGGAGAATATGAGAGGATGATGAATGAAAACTCACAGTATCCCAATGTCTCAAAGCAGGCATTAAAGAGAAAGAGAGAGAACAAAAGAAGACAGAGGAAGAGACTGTTAATACCTAAAAAAAAGTGAAATCAACATTCAGTCCATTTTCTGATTGTACATCTCACAGGAAAAAACTGGTTTGACTGATTTTCTTAAACAATTTATTGAATTTTAAACTCAAATGATAGAAACAAGGATAGTTTGTGACATTGAATAGACATATTCAAGAAAAGTAGAATTTGCATATAAACAGTACTGTTGGTACATGAAAAGCTGGTTGAATTAACATTTAATCTAGCACATAATATTCAAAGTGAACTTATTTTATTCTATAATAAATTATTTATTGTGTTCTTTAATCTTAAGTGTTGATATAATCATACTGTGATGTCAATACTCAGCTATTTGAGTTGATGTATCAGGGCATCCTGTTTCCTATGCTAAATGTGTCTCAAAGGATAAATATAAAATTTCCACGCTTTTTAGTACAGAATAATGGATAGAGGCAATTCAAAGTGAGTCAGATATTAATATTTTGGACATCTATCATGAAGGGAGAACTAATCTGTATTGATGGTCACATTCAATAGCCAGATAAACTTATACTGTAACGTGATCGACTATTCACAAGTTTCAAGAGGTAATCTAACTGCAGCCTCCATCTCCCAGGAGAGGATAGTTCTGCGTAACCTGTGCTTAGATATGAATGAAGCACATCAGGGTCAACAGTAAACGGAGACTGGATGAGACGGAGACAGAGAAGTGTCAAAGGGAGAGTTACAGAGCAGGGAGAGAAGCAGAAATCAGGAAAAAGTATGTCTGTGTTGTTAACCAGACTCCTCCATGGTTCTTAGCCAGGGTGCAAGTGATGACTAGTGCCCTTGAGAGGCAGGGTTCCAAGTTGGAAAAAAGTCAAAATAATTTGTACCATGTTGTCTTCAAATTATTAGATCAGATTATTGACTGTCTGTGGTATCAGTGGGAAATTATCCATCTGGTTATGTGTGTGCTTAGTCTCTCAGTGGTGTCCAACTCTTAATGACCTCATAGACTGTAGCCTGCCAGGCTCCTCTGTCCAAGGGATTCTCTAGGCAAGAATACTGGAGTGTGTTGCCATTTTCTTCTCCAGGGGATCTTCCCAACCTAGGAGTCGAACCCAGGTCTCCTGCACTGCAGTCAGACTCAATACCGACTGAGCTTCAGGGAAGCCTGGTCATACCCGACAGGATACCTTACAATGGCATACTGTGTAACTGTAGGTGCCTGGTTGGACTTTGGGTTGGAGGGTTAATAATTTGCCAGACTGTTATCCTAATTCCTTGTACCCATGGCATAATTGCAACTAGTTTGTAACTTCATTTTCTCTTTCTTTGACTTAAATGTTGTAAGTTTGGGCATAGAACTCATTACTTCTAACTTTTTAAACTAAATTTTGAGTCTGGTTAAATTATCTAAGGGGGGGCTTATTCACATGATTTATGTGAAAATCTATTTTAATGCAATGTTTAAGGCATATTTCATGGAAAATAAAATAAATTTCTAAGTTTTTTCATGGGTCATTATCATTCATTTCAATTATCCACTTTATTAAGTTCATTATTTGGAGATACTGACAACCAAATAATTAAGGCATATGAATTATTCATTTCATATATTTTCCTATAATATAAGTGATATCAAATTACATACTGACATTTAAGCAGTAAGATTCCCTATGTTAATCAGGGCAGAGATGTGCAAAGTCACATTAAGAAGATAGAAGAACTCTAAGAACAGCAAGATTCAGTTATAACCTGATCAGTACATCTAAATATTCAATTAGTGGGTGAATTTATCCACATTAGAAAATGGTATTCAGAGGTTAAAAAGTGGTAGGGTTGAAGGACATAAGATCTAGAGGTTAAATAAGACTTGGCCTAAGATGTTCTTTATGATCAAATAGGCATAAGCAACCCCTGTCCTACAGTGTGTGTTTTACTCACTCAGTCATGTCTGACTCTTTTTGACCCCACCAGACTGTAGCCCACCAGGCTCCTCTGTCCATGGGATTCTCCAGGCAAGAATACTGGAATTGGTTGCCATTCCCTTCTCCAGAGGATTTTCCAGACCCAGGGATCGAACTTGGGTCTCCTGCATTGCAGGCAGATTCTTTACTGTATAAACTACAGGGAAGTCCAATTAATCAATTACAAATTAATATATTGAAGTTATAATAGACTAATACTATAATATAAAATAGCAAAATTATAAATTAGTAAATTTTAATTTTATACCAGTTTTAAAACCAATTTTATACTCATTTACTTCTGACTTGAGAGCTGTAACCATCCTTAGGATGCTCTCAGTTTCTAAACCTGCAAAATTGAAGGCTATAGTTGAACCATAATTAATCAACAAGAAAACATGCTCTACAATGCAGCATTTGAGAAGAGCTAGCTCTTCTGTCCTTTTTTATTACTTCATTGGCTGGACAAACCACTGCACCTGTGGATTATATATTCATGCTATCTCTTCTACTAGATAGAAATTCTTGCAGAGCAGAAAATCTGCTTAATCAATTTCTCTAGTTCCAGCTTTTCATAGTGACTTATAGTGACTTATTCCTAGTGAATATATCAGTGAATGGAGGGTAAAGACAGGTATTTTGCCTCCATCCTTAAGTTACTACATGTACAGTTGGAAGCCACTAGCAAGAAGAGAAGCATGGGGTTCCCTGGTGGCTCAGCAGTAAAGAATCTACCTGCAAGGTAGGAAATGTGGGTTCAGTCCCTGGGTCAGGAAGATCTGCTGTCAAAGGAAATGCCAACCTACCCCTGCATGCTTGCCTGGGAAATCCCATGCACAGAGGAGCCTGGCAGGCTACAGTCCATGGCACCACAAAGAGTCAGACATGACTTAGCAACTAAAGAACAATAACAAACCATTTCTATATTTCATTTCAGGAAAAAAGTTGTAAATGATCTTGACCTCATTCCTTCATGCTAGAACCTCCAGAACTATGAAACTAGAGATACAGGAAAAGACTCATGGAACTTAGTAATGATTAACAGGCACATGGTATCATAATGTTTCCAGTGAGGATGGCCTATTTAAATGGCTTGACCTTAAGAACCAGGTGTTAAATCATTTTCACATCCATGATTTCACTAATTTTCAAAATATGAACTTGAGACATCATCTATTTAGCATGCCAAATTAACATAACTAGAATATTCCAATAATGTATGATAAAAATTTTGCATTTGCTAAACTAAATTATGTTTGAATCCCATTATACATGGAATAAGTGTGTAGCACTTATTATGTGTCAAGCACCATTCTATATTCTTTATAAATATTAATTTGTCTACTCCTCACAATAATTTTATTATCTTCACTTCATAACTGAAAACATGAGGCGCAGATGTTAAATGACTTGCCCAAGGTCACATACCTCATAAGCAGTAGAAATGGAGAGTTTAAGGCCTTGCAGTATAGTTCCAGAGTCTGTGCTCTTATCCATTATCCAAGCACAACAAATATTAAATTTGATTTATTAGAATACCTACTACACATTACCCAAATTAGTCATTCTAATAATACCAAGCCAAAGCATTGTGGATGTGTTGAGTTAGAGTTGAAGGACTTTTTAAAAATCTCTAACTATTCTTTATTATCTATTTATTTTTAAATTATTTTTATTGGAATATAGTTGCTTTACAATGTTTTGTTATTTTCTACTGTATAGAAAAATGAATCAGCCATACGTCAACATACATCCCCTCCCTTTTGGACTTCCATTCAAGTCATTGCAGTGCCTTAAGCAGAATTCCCTATGCTATACATTATGTTCTCATTAGTTATTCACTTTATACATGATATCAATAGTGTATATGTGTAAATCCCAATCTCTCAATACCTCTCACCCCCACTTCCCCCCTTGGTATCCATATATTTTTCTCTGTGTCTGTGTATCTATTTCTTCTTTGAAAATAAGTTCATCTATACTATTAGATTTGTCCAATATCTAATATGATATTTGTTTTTCCTGTTCTGATTTACTTCATCCTGTATGACACTCTCTAGGTTCATCCATATTTCTACAAAGGACCCAATTTTGTGCCCTTTTATGGCAGAGTAGTATTCCATTGTATATATATACCACATTAACATTCCACATTGTATATATATACCATATTACCATTCCTGTTAATTTGTAATTTATGTGCTTTATATCAATCTGTTAAAAGTAAAAGTAATAAATTTAATTATGAAATATTTCTAATACTCAAAAACTAGCAAAACAACATATCATATGTTTCAATTACTTAGACTTAACAGATGTTAACATATAGGCATATGTGCTTTAGAATTTCATTTTAAATGAAACTAAGAAAAAAAAATGAAACTTCAGATTACACAATGGGAGGAAGATTTGCCAAAATGGTGAGCTGTATGAAAATAGGAAGAGAGAATGTCCATTGTTGCAGATCTCAGAAAAAAGCTAACAGAGAGCACTTTTCCAAAGAAATGGAGTCACAAAACTGACAACTTCTATTGGTGATACTGACAAAGAATAAGAGGGCTCGTGATGAATTCTTCCCTCGACCTGGTAATGAGTTGCATAATTTTGGTAAGGGAGATGAGGAATCAGAGGAATACTCACTCAGGCAAGCAGTTTTGCAGGAAGCAGTGTTTGGAGAGGCAGAAAGGCAGGTGAGAAGCCCTTGTAGGCAGTTCTGAAAGTCCTAGTGGTTGAGGGAAGAGTAAAGACTTCTAAACAAATATATTTATAGGATTTATTATTTAATTATTTATTGCTATTTATTTATATTTATAGGATTTCATACAAATCCCTATGATCTCTGTGCTGTAAGGAAAACTCTTACAGCCTGGTCCTCTCTCCAGGACCCTCATGCAAATAGCAGATCTAAGGAGATCAACTTTATTTGAAGATGAGTCATTAAACATAAGCTAGTTAGGATCTACATACCAAGATAAAACAAGATAACAGTAATCCAAGAGCAGAAAACAAAATGGTAGAGAATATTTATAAGTANGTTTTTAAATTTGATGTAGTCCCACTTGTTGATTTTTTTATTTTGTTGCTTGTGCTTTTGTGTCATATCCAAAAACCACTGCCAAGACCAATGTCAAGGAACTTATTTTCTTCTAAGAGCTTTATGATATCAGGTCTTATGTTTAAGCCTTTAATTCATCTTGAGTCAATTTTCTTCTTTTTTTAATATTAGTATCTAATATTGTGTATTTCTGTCTATATACTGTTTTAGCTAGGTCACGCATTTTGATGTGTTATATTTTTATCATTCAGTTAGAAATATTTTCTAATTTTGCTACTGACACATGATTGTTTAGCAGTGTTTTTTGTTTTGGTGTTGGCTGCACTGTTGAGCATGTGGAGCTTCCCTGACCAGAGACTGGACTTGTGCCCCCTGCAGTGGAAGCAAGGAGTCTTAACCCCTGGGCCACCAGGGAAGTCCTAGCAAAGGGTTCTCATTGCCAAGTACTTGGATGAGGTTTTAGAAGACTTTTTAGTAATTTCAATTTTGATTCCACTTTGGCCAAGAATATATCCTGTAAGATTTTAAACTTTCATGTACATTAAGACTAATTTTATGGACATACATATGGAGAAGGCGATGGCACCCCACTCCAGTACTCTTGCCTGGAAAATCCCATGGACAGAGGAGCCTGGGAGGCTGCAGTCCATGGGGTCTCGAAGAGTCGGACATGACTGAGCAACTTCACTTTCACTTTTCACTTTCACACGCTGGAGAAGGAAATGGCAACCCACTCCAGTGTTCTTGCCTGGAGAATCCCAGGGACAGGGGAGACTGGTGGGCTGCTGTCTATGGGGTTGCACAGAGTCGGACACAACTGAAGTGACTTAGCAGCAGCAGCAGCATGGTCTGTCTTAGTAAATGTTCCTTGTACATCTGAAAAGAGTGTGTATTCTGCTGTCATCAGCAGGTTTTAAATTCTGAAACGTTAGTTCAAGTTGGTTGATAGAGCTAATAGTAGTTGATAAGTCTATCAACTAGTGAAAGTTAAAAAAACATTAAAATTGTGTTAAAATATCCAACTATGATCATGGATTTCTCCCTTATTTTCTTTTAGTAGTGATCAGTTTTAATTCAAGTATTTTAAGCCTTCATGATTAGGTACATACTCATTCAGGATTGTAATGTCTTAATGAATTTGATACATTCATTATTTAGAAGTGTCCCCTTTTATCTCTGGCAATAATTCTTTATCTTGACATCTGTTTTGTTATCAGTATATCCACACCAGCTCTCTCTTGCTTAGTTTATTCATGATGTATCTTTTTCTATCCTTTTGTTTTCAAATTACCAGTGCTCTTGTACTTAAAATACATCTTATAAGATGGCATATAATTGGATCTTGCTTTTTAAATCCAGTTTGAAAAAAAAAAATCCAGTTTGACAATTGTTGTTCGATTGCTCAGTCATACCAACTCTTTGCAACCTCATGGACTGCAGCACCCCAGGCTTCCCTGTCCTTCACCATCTCCTGGAGCTTGCTCAAATTCATGTCCTTTGAGTCAGGGATGCCATCCAAACATCTCATTCTCTGTCGTCGTTCCCTTCTCCTCCTGCCTTCAATCTTTCCCAGCATCAGGGTCTTTTCCAGTGAGTCAGTTCTTTGCATCAGGTGGCCAAAGTATTGGAGTTTCAGCTTCAGCATCAGTCCTTCCAATATATTTGCAAGGTTGATTTCCTTTAGAATTGGCTAGTTGAATCTTCTTGTAGTCTAAGGGACTCGCAAGAGTCTTCACCAACACCACAGTTCAAAAGCATCAGTTTTTTGGTTCTCAGCCCTCTTTATGGTGCAACTCTCACATCCATTCGAGACTACTGGAAAAACCATAGCTTAGACTATACAGACCTTTGTCAGCAAAGCGATGTCTCTACTTTTTAATACTCTGTCTAGATTTGTCATAGCTTTTCTTCCAAGGAGCAAGCATCTTTTAATTTCATGGCTGCATCTCCATCTGCAGTGATTTTGAAGTCCAAGAAGATAAAGTCTGTCAATTTTTCCATTGTTTCCCCATCTTTTTGCCATGAAGTGATGGGACTGGATGCCATGATCTTAGCTTTTCGAATGTTGAATTTTAAGCCAGCTTTTTCATTCTCATCTTTCACCTTCGTCAAGAGACTCTTTAGTTCCTCTTCAGTTTCTGCCATAAGAGTGTTGCATGCATATCTGAAGTTATTGATATTTCTGCATATCTGAGGTTATTGATATTTCTCCCAGCAATCTTGATTCCAGCTTGTGCTTCATCCAGCATAGCATTTGTCATGAGGTACTGTGCATATAAGTTAAATAAGCAGAGTGACAATATACAGCCTTGACATACATCAAAATATACAGTTTAACAATACCTGCCTTTTAATTGGAGTGTTGAACCCAGTTTAACTTATTTATATGACTGGACTTCAGTCTGACACTTTGCTATTTGCTTTTTCTTCCTTGTATTTGCTTTTGTCCCTCTGTTGGAACTATACTAAATTAAGTTAAGGGCAGAAAGAAAGTGAAAGTGTTAGTCACTCAGTTGTGTCTGACTCTTTGAGACCCCGTGGACTACAGCCCATCAGGCTCTTCTGTCCATGGAATTCTCCAGGCAAGAATACTGGAGTGGGTTGCCATTCCCTTCTCCAGGGGATCTTCCTGATCCAGGGATCAAACTCAAGTTTCCTACATTGCAAAAGCTATTTGGGAAAATCACCTTATCAAATCAGGGACTGAAATTATTGGAAGCCTCCGTCCTTAGGAGGGATATTTCATTTCCCATTTACTGTTGCTTCTAGGATGCCTTCCTGTTTCCCAACTAAAATCTCTGCATAACTTTCAAAGCTCCTCCTCTTTGAAGGATGGTGAACCCATTTTATTTCCCTCTAGTCCTATGAGAATCCCAAGAAGTTCCACTCTCATGCTCAGCTTTGTTGTTGTGTTGTGCTTAGTCACTCAGTTGTGTCTGACTTTTTGTGATCCCATGGACTGCAGCCACCAGGCTTCTCTGTCCATGGGGATTCTCCAGGCAAGAACACTGGAGTGGGTTGCCATGCCCTCCTCCAGGGGATCTTTCCAACCCAGAGACTGAGCCCAGATCTCCCTAATTGCAAGCAGACTCTTTACCATCTGAGCTACCAGGGAAGCCCAAGAATACTGGAGTGGGTAGCTTATCTCTTTTCCAGGGTATCTTCCCAACCCAGGAACTGAACCAGGGTCTCCTGCATTGGAGGCAGATTCCTAACCAGCTGAGTCACCAGGGAAGCCTTGGAATCAACAGTTGAACAGTAGTAAAGGAGTTCCAGTTTCTGGTGTCACTTCCTCTGGTTTTGCTGGATCTTAATCTTGTAAATTATCTTTACCTTGGTAGCTCTTTGATTCCTTCAAATAACCATGGTTGTGTGTAGGTTTTCTTGTGATCCTCAGTGGGATGGTTGGTCTTAGTCATTGATGATAGCAAAACTCACCATAAATATTTGTAGAAAAGCCAACTCAGAAATGTCAAGGCCTTATCTGGAAATCTAAGCTACATAACCTACTGCTATAAGATTTGGGTGAGTCATTGCCCTGCCCTGAGATCTGGGTTCTACTACTGGCCAAACACTCAGAAACGTCTGTACTTCATGTGTTTTGGGGGCCTGGCAGGAGTTCACCTTGAAAAGGAATTGTTGTTTAATAACTTTTTCCTTTCTATGGAGTGAAACTGCTTCATCAGTCATCATGTAATTAAGTTTCTGAGGCAATTAACAATTTTTGTTATCTGGAAGGGTCAGTTCATTTGATTTAATCAAAGTGTGGAGGGACAGCAAAACCTAAGTCTGTTCTGTACCTATATTGCTCCACAAATATTATTAGTTTCAATTTATTTTTGCATAATAAAGATTTACCCAAACCTCTAGTGACATTTTCAGGACATAATTTTAAATGTTATCTGTTTTCTCATCATTTGTTATGTTTTTGTTGTTTTCTCATAGTTGATTGATTGATTTATAAGAGTTTGGTTTAAGAATACTTACACGGAAATAAACAAGTAATTAAGTAATTTTTGGTTTCAATCATCCCACTTGAACTATTTATCACTTTATGGATGGAAACTTAGGTTCTTTTTTAATTGAAAAGGGGGAGGGATGTATTACATAAGAAATCAATCCGTGAAAATGGAGCTCAGAAACAGAATGGGAGAGGAGCAGCTGGCTGGGAGGGTGAAGGAAGAAATTTTAAGAGACTTTGAGGTTCCCAACAGAATAAATCTTAAGAGTTCTCATCACAAGGAAAAAATATTCTGTACTTGTGTGAGGTGATGGATGTTAACTAGATTTATTGTGTGATCACTCTGCAGTATAATCAAGTATCAAATCATTATGTTGCATACCTGAAACTAATATACCTCAATTTTAATAAAAGAGAGAGAGAAAAAAAAGCAAAACAGGGCTTCTCTGGTAGTCCAGTGAGTTAAGAATTCGCCTGAGAATGCAGGGAACATAAGTTTGATCCTTTGTCCGGGAAGATCCCACATGCCCCAGGGCAGCTAAGTCTGTGTGCTGAAACTACTGAAGCCCCCTCACGCAGAACCTGTGCTCTACAACAAGAGAAATCACCGCAAGGCGAAGGCAGTGCACTGATATGAAGAGAAACTCTCGCTCAACACACCTAGAGAAAGCCTGCATGCAGCAACGAAGACCCAGCGCAGCCAAAAAATCTAAAAACAAAGCAAAACAAAAAAGAGACTTTGGGGACAAAACTTGTCATGGAAAATGCAATGGGCTGGGAGTTTGGAGACCTGAGTTCTAGTCTCTGGGCTTCTCTTGAACATCTGTGAAGCTTTGGGCAGGTTATTTCTGCCAATAGGAAACTCAAGAGGGTGAGACTCGGGAGAACAGGTCTTAACAAGATGGAGTGTCTCTTTCCTCAGCTAACTCTGAGGAGGATGCCCAAACTGTTGGTATCCCATGCCTTCTGTGTGTGCCCCCTAAAATCAATCTGCCAGTAACTCCCTATCTCTGGTCTTTGGTTTCATATTTGTAGAAATAAGGAAATTGAACCAATCATCTTTAAAGCCCTTTCTAGACCCTAAAACTTAAAGATTTTAGAAGAGATTTTCAGGTTTAACTCAGTTTTAGGAGCTCTGGGCACCTGATGAAACTGATGCAGTTTCATGAGCTTGTGTGCATTTGTATAGATGTGCATTTTTCTGAGGAGAGGGTTCTTAATGCTGTTATTCAATTCGGAGATAACAAATAGATAATAATTAATCATACTAATTCATTTAATTACAATAATCTAACAAGTGACTTACTATCTTTTATGTATTCACATGACTATGTAGATGAATAATACAATTTAATTACTAAATCATCAACAACATTGTATTGTTTCTCCTGGAATGTGTTGAATTGGGTCAATGTTAGAAATTCTGGCATCTAGTCCTGTCTGTGGTGCTTGGCTGTGACTCTGACTCTCAGTTTCCTCAAATGGGAAATAGGCTTAAATATGTCTCACTTACTCCCTAGGGATGACAACTCAGTTGATAAACAGGTTATATAAATACATAACACTATACATTAGGAATCTTGCTAAGTACAAGTGATACAGCCATGACACTGACAACCTGTTCACACGAAACATAAAGGCCATTTGAGCTGTGGATTTGATTTTCCTGGGGTAAATATGCTACCGTGTGGGACGGAGAAGTGGGAAATATCAATAATCTTGTTATCCACCTCAGATCAGAACCTGAACAGATGTCTTCATTTCTCCTCCTTTTCTTTTCTCTGTATTAAATTGAACCAAGGAAATAAAGAAGCATTTAGACAAACCATGGATATACCATGGGACTTCCCTTGTGGCTCAGCTAGTAAAGAATCTACCTGCAATGGGGGAGAACTAGGTTTTATCCTTGGATTGAGAAGATCCCCTGGAGAAGGGAAAGGCTACCCACTCCAGTATTCTTGCCTGGAGAATTCCATGAACTGCTTCCTGGATAAAGAAACGTAACTGAAATGGTAACTGTGGGATTTCTCTAAAAGACAGCAAAGGGAGTTCTGCAAATTGATCTCTGGGCTTTTGGAGATGGACTTCCTGGAGTCTTCTGGCAATAGAAAAGGGTTGAGAGCAAATGGTCATACTTCTCACTCCAGATGATAGAATGAGCATTGAGGGAAAATGCCCTCATTTCAAAAACACATAGAAATAATAAAACTATTTAAAAATAGTTATATATAATTAATGGAAATTAAAAAGTATAATTATATGTATAATTGAATCAATTTACTGTACACCAGAAACTAACACATTGTAAATCAACTATACTCTGATTTTTAAAAACATAAATTTTTTAAAATGTGAAAAGGTAAAATTTTTAAAAAGAGTAAAATTATGTAATACTATACTAAAATAAGGTAGAGAAATATTAAACACAGCAGATACCAGGAAACAATGGAGGATCAGCCTCTGAGTTTTGAGCATATATACTTTGGTGTTTTTTTAATGATAAAATGATGTTATTACTTAGTTTATACAAATATGAAGACTAACAGGTTATTTCTTACATCAGATAATTGTGTAACAAGGATAATATATCATAAGAGTGTTAAGGTACATGACTTCAGAATATTCTCGGGAAATTTCCAACATACGTTGGCTGTCTAACATAACACCAAGCTCTTTATTGAAGATATCTGTTGATTTACTTGATTGGCAGTGCCAAGGAATTCAGTATACATTAAAAACAAAGAGAAAGTAGTTAGAGGATATGTACCTTTGAACCTGAAATTCTTTATCAGCAAGGGTGGAAGAGCACTGGATTTCCACAAGCCTTTCAGGTGATTCTCAGGCACATGAAATTTGAGAACCACCAGGCTTGAGCATTCTCCTGATAGACATCCTGGGAGGGCTTCTGATTTCTGACAACTCACTATTAACTTCTTCCTTCCTACAAATACTTGGAATTTGACTCACCTAATTTTGCCCACTTTTGTCAGCACCTGAAGTGGGTTATATATCAGAGTATTAAGTAAACACATTTATTTTATACTTTCTTGAAGTATGGGGACCATGAATTAGAATTCCGTGTGTGTGTGTGTGTTTTACAAAATCATACCCCAAATTCATGATCTGCACTCTCCAATTCTGCTTTTTTTGTTTTTAATTTCCCTATTCTAAACTCTTTATTTGTACTACTTTTAAAATTTTGAACTGGAGGATAATTGCTTGACACTGTTGTGTTGATTTCTGCCATAAAACAACATGAATCAGTCACCTCCCTCCTACTCACCCCATCCCACCCTTCTAGGTCCTCACAGAGCGCCAAGCTGAGCTCCCCAGGGATGATGTCTTAATCTAGAAGAATGAAATTACAATGATATTGAGTTTCAGATGCCCATGAGGCAGGTGTGAGTGGGACAGGAGGGGCTGAGTTAAGACGTGATGTCTGGGGAGCTAGGTGACTTCCAGCAGTCGCCTTGTTCCATGAGGGTATTGCCTGCTTGTGAAGCAGATCTATCTAGTCCATGGGAATATGAGTCACCCTTGTCTTCCCTCAGCCTCAGTCCTCAAGGAGTGGAGGTTCCTCCGTCTGAGTGTGTCTGCCTATGTGTGCTAAATTATTTCTTTGCTCCAAGACAAAGCTTGAGATGAAATATGTCATAAACGTACATGGAGGGAATGAGACCCATCTGCTCTGTTCTTAAGAGGGTTTGTTTTCAGCCTCTTCAGTGCATGCCCCGCAGAAGCTCTTTAGAGAAGATCTTTTCTCCTTGCTAGCTTGAGTGTTTACTGTCTGGTTTTCCTGAGTCCAGTTTCCTGGCTGAAGGACTTTTGTCAATTTTAAAGTGTTTATTTTTCTCTTTGGTAAAAGGAGAAAAAAAAATGTGAATTTCACTCAGTCAGTAGTGGAGAAGTAGCTGGAAGCTTTGCTTTTCAACCCTAGCAGACTCATCTCATTACAGTCCCAGTTGTTCAGTTACTAAGTCACGTCTGACTCTTTGTGACCCCACGGACTGCGGCACACCAGGCTTCCCTGTCCTTCACATCAGGTGGCTTGAGTGTTGGAGCTTCAGCCTCAGGCCTTCCAATGAATATTCAGGATTTATTTCCTTCAGAATTGACAGTTTGATCTCCTGCTGTCCAAGGAACTCTTGAGAGTCTTCTCCAGCACCACAATTTGAAAGCATCAATTCTTTGGCACTCAGCCTTGTTTTAGGTCTCACATCTGAACATGACTACTGGAAAAACCATGTGTGTGTGTTGTGTGTGTGTCTGCACATGCACACGTGCAAGCTCAGTCATGTCTGACTCTGAGACCCCATGGACTGTAGCCCACCAGGCTCTGCTGTCCATGGGATTTTCTAGGCAAGAACACACTGGAGTGGGGTGCCATTCCCTTCTCCAGGGGATCTTCCTGACATAGGGATTCAACCTGCGTCTCTTGCATCTCCTTCATTAGCAAGCAAATTCTTTACCACTAGCGCCACCTAGGAAGCCCCATTTGACTATATGGACCTTTGGCTCAGTTCCAGAGCCCAGACCTAATAGGGGTGGGTGGAAGGTGGTCTGGGAGCCTGTAGGATCACTGCATACTCTACCTCTCAGACTCAGTCTCAGGTTATAAACTACCTTATTCATCAGCAGCCAGCTCCAAGCACTGAGATGATGGTGGTGACCAGGAAATGCCTTTGGGATACGTGAATGGATAATGAATGAACAAACACATTTCTAATTTTCTAGTTGAATTGGTTTCTATGTTTCCTGGCACCTGAAGCAAAAAGTCAATCCCTTGGTCACTAGTTGCAAATATGTAAACAGTGACCTACTGTATTTAAAGCAGTTCCACATCCACTGTTTGTGATGATGTCCCAGGGGGCACTCTGGAACTTGGGGGAAATGTGCTTTCCAACTCTACTCGTTAGATGAAGAGCCTGAGTCCTGGGAACATTTAAGAACATACATTCAGATTGTACCTGAATCGAGACCAAAGATCCATCTCTTTAGAATCTTCCCCTCAGTTAGCTGGGCAATAGAGTAATTGTATCTTCAGCCATACTTGCTCAAAAGGTGAGAAATGCTGCTGAAATGGAGAGCGTGACTTTGAATCCCGGTTTCATCAGTGAATGTATTTGGTAATAGGACAGGAAGGAATAGAATAATGTAGTCTGTGTTTTGGGAGAATCTAGATAAATACTTAGATTCATTATCATTGAGAATGGGAAAGTCACGGAACAGAAGCTCCTTAAAAACTGCAGCACCACCACTGGATAATCCAAAGGTCATCCAGGGTATATTTGGAACATATTTTTCATTTTCCTTATTCATTGTTCTATGTCAGTTGAAAAATACAACTTTGCCTCCCAGAGTATACACCCCATCTAGAGAAAATTAGCACATTTTAAACCACTTAAAAAATAGGTTTTATTATTTAAATTACTGGTCTTTTCTTATTTCTTTTGTTTAACTATAATTTAGGTGTTTTTTTTTTTTTTTCTGAATCTCGTGCTACAGATGTTTATTGTAGAAAGTTGGGTAAAAAAACATAGACGCAGAAAGAACATACAATTCACCAGCAGCCCCAACACTGAGAGCAGTACTTTGAAACCGAGGGTAAGCATCAGTTAGATCCATTAAACTTGTAACCTGTCCCATGGCCACCCTAGTCTCTGCCTCTGTCCACATATCTGTTCCTGCTCCCATAGCTGGAGATGAAATGAGGATGGGTGAACTGTCCTAGGTCTGGTTTAAGGTTTTATTTAAAAGCTTCTGGGGCTGAGTAAGTGCATATGACTTTTTAGGAGGCTGAGTTCCTATAAATCAACCTGGGTTAAAAGAGTCCTGACCTTGGGGTTGTTACTGTTACTGTCATTACATTTCTACACATCAGGAGGATAGGACCTGAAGAAACGCAGTACACAGAGGTGCATAAGTCACATGACAAGTACACACTGACCCCAGAGCCAGAAAAAGCGTGTCTGGATCATAGGAGAGGTCCAAGCCAAGTGCACTGGGGCTTGGCAGAAGGAGAGGCAGCAGGACAAGAATGAGCAGCTCATGATGTACTTTCAAGGCCGCTTATTTTAAGAACTGACATGCAAATTGACTTCTACTTCGTGGCCTCTGTGGCTGCCTCTACACGCCTGGATCCTAACTGCTAAGACTCCAGTGAGCTGCCTGAGTCAAAGGAAGTAAAGTGCCACTGGGTTGTTTCCTAAAAGCCCCAGGTGGACTCTTAGGAGTTGTAAGTGGTTCTGATGAAGGAGCTCAGGAAAGCTGTAAAAATGATTCACCACCATCTGAATCATGGTGTTTTATTGAAAATCACTTGGCTTAGACTTAGCAAGACATTTCATTAAATCATCATAAACATCACAAAGACTGATACAGGCAGAAAATTAGACAATTCTTTAGGGAGAACTTAGTCTATATCCAGTATACTAAAATGTAATTAGGTCACCAGCAGAAATTCTCTTTACTATATATTAGAAGGAGTGAAAACAATGTCAAAATTGCAACCACATTCATTGACCTTCTAATAGCTACTCGTGATATCATCCACATTTGCAGCTCTACTGCTGTGGAAATCTGCTGAATTTCTAGAGCCATGGTTAAGATTTCTCTGATAAACTCCAGGTTTGGAATAAAATAGCACCAGACTCCTCAGTCCCTATGTTCTACATGTGTGGTGACACCTCTAATTGTAGGTTTAAAAAAGTGGGAATAAGGAGAGAAGATGCTTTAGAACCAAACAGAACTTCACTATAATTAACTTTAGAGACTTAATTTTTTGACATGTAAACTGCAAGTGATCATACCGCCATGCAGAAAGCATTGCTATTGTTCACCAACATCTAGTTCTCCTCTGTTTCTGAGCACAGGGTCCTTGTTGTTCAGTTGCTAAGTCACATCCGACTCTTTGCAACCTCATGGACTGCAGCACGCCAGACTCCTCTGTCCAATACCATCTGCTGGAGTTTGCTCAAATCCAGGTATGCTAGTGGTAAAGAACCCGCCTGCCAATGCAGGAGACATAAGACACCTGGGTTCAATCCCTAGATGAGGAAGATCCCCTAAAATTCCATGTTCAGGGAAGCCTGGTGGGCTACAGTCCCTGGATCACAAAAAGTTGGATACAATTGAACAATTGAGCCACATTGTATTGTCAGAGAGCACAGGGTCCTTGTTGTTCAGCTGCTAAGTCACATCTGACTCTTTGCAACCCCATGGACTGCAGCACGCCAGACTCCTCTGTCCAATACCATCTGCTGGAGTTTGCTCAAATCCAGGTATGCTAGTGGTAAAGAACCCGCCTGCCAATGCAGGAGACATAAGACACCTGGGTTCAATCCCTAGATGAGGAAGATCCCCTAAAATTCCATGTTCAGGGAAGCCTGGTGGGCTACAGTCCCTGGATCACAAAAAGTTGGATACAACTGAACAATTGAGCCACATTGTATTGTCAGTGTTGGCATGGAGAAGAAAGTATTTTATTTTATTTACTTTTTGGTCACACCATGTGGCATGTGGGATGTTAGTTCCCAGACCAGGGATCAAACTCATATCCCCTGCATTGGAAGTGCAGTGTCTTAACCACTGAACCACCAGTGAAGTCCCAGTATACAGTGTTTTAGACCCTTTATGATCCCCTTTATAAACCCGAAGAGTAAGCGTCTGAACAACAACATAATCTTCTACCTCTGTCCCTGGAGAGAGCCACTACCCAAATGCCCAAACACAGACAATCCTATAAGATCTTACATATCGGAGAGATAAGATTCAGAGTTGCTGAGTAACTCATTCAAGGTCACACAGCTCCTGTCAAAGCCCAAGTTTCATGTGCTATTATCTGAGTCTCAAAAACCCATTTTTCTTTCCACTAGTAAAACAATTCAGTGAAAAATACAGTGCTTTTTTCTCAGATTGCCCTTTATGAACTACGGAGAGCCAAGACACAGGTTTTCTCCAGATTTGGAAGAAACTACTGCTGTGTTAAAGGAAAGCTGAACGTAAGAGGTTTATTTGAAAACTCCTGAGGCAGAAATGTAAAAGGAAATGGCAGAGTCCTTTCACAGCCAGCTGTAAACACACCTCATGTACTGTGCTTGAAAGGCTTTAATGAGTCAGGGAAGGATGGAGTGGATCTTACCTTTTTCCCTGAGACAATTGTTGCTTGAAATACTGAACAACAAATGGAAACATCTTGTTCCCGAAAGAAAAGTGTCTGTGGAGCCTCCTTCTTTCCATACACTCATATAATCACCCCATCAGCTTTCAAATCTCTGTTGAAATGGTTTTCAAATTGAGCTGAATTAAAATACCAGGGTAATGCTCAGTGTGGTAGGCAGAATAGTGCTTCTGTCTTCTAAAAAAAAAAAAAAGTCCAGTCATAATCCCTAGAACCCATGAATATGTTACTTTACTTGGGAGTAGGATATTTCAGTGGAGACGAACTTGGGCAAACTCCCGGAACAGTAGGAGACAGGGAGGCATGGCATGCTGCAGTCCACAGGGTCCCAAAGAGTATCAGCAACAACAGGGACTTTGCTGGTGGGATTAACTGAAGGACCTTGGGGTAGGGAGATTATCTAGGATTATTGGGTGGGTCAGAATGTGGTCTGACAGAATGTGGTCCACTGGAGAAGGGAATGGCAAGCCACTTCAGTNACATTACTTTGCCGACTAAGGTCCGTCTAGTCAAGGCTATGGTTTTTCCAGTGGTCGGGTATGGATGTGAGAGTTGGACTGTGAAGAAAGCTAAGCGCTGAAGAATTGATGCTTTTGAACTGTGGTGTTGGAGAAGACTCTTGAGAGTCCCTTGGACTGCAAGGAGATCCAACCAGTCCATTCTGAAGGAGATCAACCCTGGGATTTTTTTGGAAGGAATGATGCTAAAACTGAAGCTCCAGTACTTTGGCCACCTCATGCGAAGAGTTGACTTATTGGAAAAGACCCTGATGCTGGGAGGGATTGGGGGCAGGAGGAGAAGGGGACGACCGAGGATGAGATGGCTGAATGGCATCACGGACTCAATAGACGTGAGTCTGAGTGAACTCCAGGAGTTGGTGATGGACTGGGAGGTCTGGCGTGCTGCGATTCATGGGGTCGCAAAGATCGGACACGACTGAGAGACTGAACTGAACTGAAAGACTTACTAAACTTGATGAAAAACATTAATCTATATGTACATGAAACCCAGCAAACTCCAAGTAAGAGAATTCAAAAGAATTCCAAAATCTACCAACACAATTTAGTTAGTACTAGAAACTACTTCAGGTAACAACAGCAGAATACACACTCTTCTCAAACTCATACAGAATATTCACCAAGAGGCCACATCTTGGGCCATAAAGCACACCTTAACAAAATTAAAAGAATACGTTTCAAGAGAAATAAAAATATTTTTAACAGATAAAATAATAAAATACAGCTTCAAGATGTGCCAGATATAGCAAAAGCAGCACTTAGAGGAAATTTTGTATCAATCACTGAATTCATCTATTCGAAAAGAAGAAATAAATAAAATAAAAAGCTTCTGCTTAAAATACTAGAAAAGGAAATCATATTAAATCCAAAGTAAAGAAAATAAAATAAATAATAGTTGTGTCCGACTCTTTGTGACCCCGTGGACTGTAGCCCACCAGGCTCCTCCATCCATGGGATTCTCGAGGCAAGAATACTGGAGTGGGTTGCCATTTCCTTCTCCTAATAAAGTTAGAGCAAACAAAGAAATTGTAAACAGAAAATCAGTAGAGAAACTCAATGAACACAACAGCTGCTGCTGCTGCTGCTAAGTCGCTTCAGTCGTGTCCGACTCTGTGCGACCCCGTAGACGGCAGCCCACCAGGCTTCCCCGTCCCTGGGATTCTCCAAGCAAAAACACTGGAGTAGGTTGCATTTCCTTCTCCTGGTACTTTGAAAAGATCAGCAAAATCAATGAAACAGGCAAAAAGAGCAAGAGGAAAGACACAAATCACTGATATCAGAAAAAATGTGACCATTGTTATCAATTTCATTGATATCAAAAAGATATTACCAAATATTAAGAACTTTGTGCCCCAAAATTCGATCAGCTGGATGAAATGGACCAATTCCTTGAAATACACAGTCTACCAAAATTCACACAAGGAGAAATAGATTATTGAATATGTCTATACCTATTAACGAAATTTAATTAATTAGCTAATTACCTTTTAAAACAAGATGAGTTTATTGATAATTTCTATCAAATAGTTGGATTAGAAATTATGTTGATTTTTCAATCTTTCTTCCATAAAATAGAAGCCAAGAGAAAACTTCCTCTTTCACTGAGGCCAGCAATACCTTAATACTCCAACCAAAGAAGATATGATAAGAAAGGAAAATAAAAAACTAATATCTCTCATGATAAATGCAAACATTCTCAGTAAATATTAGCAAAATTATTCCAAGAATGTATAAAAAGAATTATATACCACAACTAATAGAATAGATAGGAAAGGATGTTTCAGTTCTTGAAAATCAATTCACGTGCTCCATAAAATCAACAGACTAAAGGATAAAAATTATGACTATGTTAATATATGAGCCTTGAAAACATTATTTAAATGAAATAATCTAGTCACAAAAGACTAGACTTCATAGTGTAAAATTACATTTATATTAAATGTCTAGAATAGGTAAATCTATAGAGATAGAAAGCAGATTAATGGTTTCTCAACCCCAGAGGAGTGGACAGAATGAGAAGTGACTGTCATGTGTGTGGAGTTTCTTGCAGAGGAAAATAAATCTTCTAAGTTCAAATTGTGGGGATAATTGCACAGACTAGTGAATACATTAAAAGTCAATTTGGTACATTAAATAAAGGTTTCATGGTATATGAAATTGTATCTTAGGCTCTCAAAAAGAAAGCATTACCAGAGGATTGTATGTCTTATACATTTTTTGGAAAAACTTGCTCTTAATTTCATTTGATATTTGGTTTCCCTGCCTTTTTACTTAATTACTTCAAATTTGTTTTAATGAAACTCAATTTCCACATTGTCTTCATTTTGCTATTCTTTTTATACATTAATGCTTAAGACTAAACATTTTATTGAAGTATGCTCATCTTTTGATTCTTTCACTTGTCCACAGGGAAAAAAAAAAGAGAGAGAGAGAAAACACTGTACATTTTCCTTTGAATGCAGTTTTTGTCTATATAACATAATGTGTGTGTATGTTCAGTTGCTGTCATGCACAACTCTTTGCAACCCCATGGACTACAGTGCTCCAGGCTCCTCTGTCCATGGGATTTCCCAAGCAAGAATGCTGGAGTAGGTTGCCATTTCCTCCTCCAAGGGATCTTCCTTTCAGGGATCAAACTTGCATCTCCTGCATTGTCATGTGGATTCTTTACCACTTGAGCCCCCTGGAAAGCCCATATACTATAATATTTCATCTAAATTTTTCATTGACTTACTAATTTTAATTTTGCTTGATTGCTTTGCCTTGATTTTGCCTTGATTCAATAGTTATTCAGAAAGCTGTATTTTTATTTAATTTTCAAGAGGATAATCTTTAAAGAATTATTGTGACTATCAATTTTCATATATCCACTGAAAATACCATGATCTGTGATGTACATTTTCCCATCTAACAAATTAGTGTTTGTATTCAAGGATATGAGTAATTTTTAAATAAATATTCCATGTGAATCACATTATGTAATGAAATGACATCAGTCCAGGTTCTATCTGTGATACAGGATGCTCGGGGCTGGTGCACTGGGATGACCCAAGGGATGATATGGGGAGGGAGGTGGGAGGGGGGTTCAGGATGAGGAACACATGTACACCCATGGTGGATTCATGTTAGATGTATGGCAAAACCAATACAATATTGTAAAGTAATTAGTCTACAATTAAAATAAATAAATTTATATTAAAAATCTGGTAACAATAACCCTATATGCAAGACAGCAAAAGAGATAAAGATGTATAGAACAGTCTTTTTGACTCTGTGGGAGAGGGAGAGGGTGGGATGATTTGGGAGAATGGCATTGAAACATGTATAATATCATATAAGAAACGAATCGCCAGTCCAGGTTCAATGCAGGATACAGGATGCTTGGGGCTGGTGCACTGGGATGACCCAGAGGGATGATATGGGGAGGGAGGTGGGAGGGGGGGTTCATGATGGGGAACATGTGTACACCCAAGGTGGATTCATGTTGATATATGGCAAAACCAATACAATATTGTAAAGTAATTAGCCTCCAATTAAAATAAATAAATTTAAATTAAAAAAAAAACCCACATTTTAAAAAAGCATTTTGGACCAATATTTCCCCAAAGTTTAAACTTATCAGAGATTAATCAAATCATGAAAGAACTACATATTAGTAAAAGTATAGAAATGAGGAAATAATCTGTTGATAATTTGCAAATAGAAAAATGTAGCCTGATGTGGAAAGATAGGAAAATCTCTCTCTTCTGTAAATGACACATCTGTACCTTCCTCTTAATATGTGGAAACTTTGGAGAGAAATTGCCATCTATGCCCTTAGGTGTTCACCTCAGTGGCATAGCCTTCAACTGAGATCTAAGTGTGGTTCAGAAAAGAATGTCAGGTCTGTCAATCCTTAGACATCTGGATATGTAACAGTAATTCCTTTCCCTGAGTCCAGTTGAACACGCTATGACAGAGATTTAGGTTCATTATGAGTATAAAATTGAGCAAATTTTAATGCAAGAACATAGAAAATGCCAAGAACTGGCAGTGTTATTTTTATACCAATTTAATTAGGAAATCAAAATAAGAGATTTGACTAACTTTAATGTCACTCAAGGAGACCTTCTTTGCCAGGCTTTTACAAGTATTACGTGGCAAAGCTTTGTATTATAAGTCAACCAATGAAATTGAATGCATATTGTTTGCATCTTATTCTTTATATTTAGTATCAGTTATTTTCTATTGATAAAATTTATTGATATAAAGTTGTGGGGCAAATCCTTACTCTATTTTCAGTTAGCTTCTGGCTTGCAAGAAAAAGAAAGTTACTTGATCTGACTATTGCATAAAGTGACTTCTATTCTAAAATATTCATAAGTCTCTCATGGATGATTGCAGTGAATTGGCAATGTTTTCTTAACTAGACCAGGCTTAGCAGTACTTTCAGAAGGGAATGTATCCAAGCTTAACTAAGATAGAGGTAGCTATCTTTTGTTTGACAAAAATATTATGACAGACAAATATTTAGTGTTTTCATAATATTTCACCGAGTAAAACATTCAGATGTTAAAATAGAGAACCAATAAAGCCACATTTATAGAATATTTTTCAAAAGCTAAAAACTAAATATACAAATTAAAATTATAGAAATATATGATTTCACCAGTATAAGGGCTTTTACTCTACTTTTCCTTGTTCTGAGTTCTATAATATCTTAGCTAATGCCATTTTCTGTTCCATATATATTTTATAATATTGCATAGTAAGTTAAAGTCAAGGATGGTAACCATTTCTTAGCAAATGAAGCCAATTCTAAAACCCAAAAGCAATTTTTTTTTACAGATGTTGAGAATATTTGAGAGGAATGAAATAAAGGAACAAAATGGGCTAATTTTCTTAGAAAAAAAATATGGCATGGCTTAGTATCATATAGCAGAAAATAAAGAGTGAAAGTAATAAGAAATTAAAATAAATTTAAAAAATTCAAAGAAACTTCTCAGTTAAATGTTAACATTTAAAATTTTTTAATATAACTGAAATTGTTTAGAGTAAGAACACTACTGTAACTGTAACATCATCAGTTCTCAGAACTTTGAAATTCAATTATATTAGTGCCTAACTAGCAGCACACAAATAGTAACAGTTTTAGAATTAAGGGACCAGTTTCCAAATATGATAACTCTCTACATCCACTCATTATCTTCTGCATTAAGAAAGTTTGTTATGAGTATCCTTTCAAAGTATTTGTTAGTTATGGGTGTATTCCTCACTTTCTTAGCATGGAAAGCTCTAAGGTAATCTTAGTTATTTCTTAAAGTTAAAGGCAAAGGAGAAAAGGAAAGACATATCCATCTGAATAAAGAGTTCCAAAGAATAGAAAGGAGAGATAAGAAAGTCTTCCTAAGTGATCAATTCAAAGAAATAGAGGAAAGCAAAAGAAGGGAAAGACTAGAAGTCTCTTCAAGAAAATTAGGCATACCAATAAAACATTTCATGCAAAGATGGGCACAATAAAGGAGAGAAACAGTATAGACCTAACAGAGGCAGAGGGCATTAAGAAGAAGTGGCAAAAATACACAGAAGAACTACACAAAAAAAGATCTTAATGACACAGATAACCACGATAGTGTGATCACTCACCTAGAGCCAGAAATCTTGGAGTCTAAAGTCAAATGGGCTTTAGAAAGCATCACTATGAACAAAGCTAGTGGAGGTGTTGGAATTCCGGTTGAACTATTTCAGATCCTAAAAGACAATGCCGTGAAAGTGCTGCACTCAGTACGCCAACAAATTTGGAAAACTCAGCAGTGGCCACGGCCCTGGAAAAGGTCAGTTTTCATTCCAATCTCAAAGAAAGGTAATGCCAAAGAATTGTCAAACTACTGCACAATTGCACTCGTTTCAAACAGTAGCAAAGCAATGCTCAAATTTCTCCAAGTTAGGCTTCAACAGTGTGTGAACAAAGAAGTTTTAGATGTTCAAGCTGGTTTTAGAAAAGACAGAGGAAGCAGAGATCAAATTGCCAACATCTGTTGGATCATAGGAAAAGCAAGACAATTTCAGAAAAACATCTACTTCTGCTTCATAGACTATCTTAAAGCTTTTGACTGTGTGGCTCACAAAAAATTGTGGAAATTCTTAAAGTGATGGGAATACCAGAACACCTTACCGGCCACCTGAGAAACCTGTTTTCAGGTCAAGAAGCAACAGTTAGAACAAGATGTGGAACAATGGACTGGTTCCAAATTGGGAAAGGAGTATGTCAAGGCTGTATATTGTCACCCTGTTTATTTAACTTATATGCAGAGTACATCATGGGAATATAGGCTGGATGAAGAACAAGGTGGAATCGAGATTGCCAAGGGAAATATTAATAACCTCAGATATGCAGATGATACCACCCTTATGGCAGAAAGTGAAGAAGAACAAAAGAGCCTCTTGGTGAAAGTGAAAGAGGAAGGGTGAAAAAACTGGCTTAAAACTCAAAATTCAAGAAATGAAGATCATGGGATCCTGTCCCATCACTTCATGGAACATAGATGGGGAAACAATGGAAAAAGTGACAGACTATTTTCTTGGGTCCCAAAATCACTGCAGATGGTGACTACGGACGTGAATTTAAAAGAAACTTGCTCCTTTGAAGACAAAGATTTGTCTATGACAAACCTAGACAGCATAGTAAAAAGCAGAGACATTACTTTGCCAACAAAGTTCCATCTAGTCTAAGCTATGGTTTTTCTAGTGGTCATGTATGGATGTGAGAGTTGGACCATAAAGAAGGCTGAACACCAAAGAATTGATGCTTTTGAACTATGGTGTTGGAGAAGACTCCTGAGAGTCCCTTGAACTGCAAGGAGATCAAGCCAATCAATCCTAAAGGAAATTAGTCCTGACTTTCACTGGAAGGACTGATGCTGAAGCTCCAATATTTTGGCCACCTGCTGCGAAGAACTGACTGATTGTAAAAGACCCTGATGCTGGGAAAGGTTGAAGGCAGGAGGAGAAGAGGATGATGGAGGACTAGATGGTTGGATTTCATCACCAACTCAATGGACAGGAGTTTGAGCAAGCTCCAGGAGATGGTGAAGGACAGGGAACCTGGTGTACTGCAGTCCATGGGGTCACAAAGAATTGGACATGACTAAGCAAATAAATGAAGTGAACATTTCAATTAAAAAAAAAAAACAGAATCTATACAAATAAAAAGGGGTTAAGTCTCAGAAATATTATGTTTATGAGAGTTTCCTGAAACCAATACTATGTTATATGCATCTAGTTTTTTGTTATAATAACATGCAATAGGAAATGAGTAAGCAAACCAGTTTTCATATTAAATATAAATGGATCTCAGAGTATATTTTGCATATTAAACTTCAAATACATATCCGTTGTTTTTTTATTATCAGTTATTATTTAGAGGAAAAGGTGAGACAACTCTCAGTCAACAAAAGACAAAATGAAAGAAAAATAACAGAAAGAGAAAGGAAATTGAAACTTTTAGTGATTCGTACAAGTTCAGTAAAAGTGATCCATGACCAAACACTTCATCACTATTTTAGGCAATCAGAAAAAAAAAAGATATAAGACAAACAAAAACCAGTGAGCAAAAAAATAAAAAGTTCTATATACAAGAACAAAAATTATACAATACTGCAGACTCCTATCTGCAAATAACAAACATCATGAGCATAGCTGAGAAAAGTTCAATTTTTTAATGCCAAGTTTTATCATGTAAAATACAAATAAGATTTTGATTAGCCATACAGACAACAAAAAGAGATACAGTATATGAGCTTAAAAAGCAAAACACTTTCTCTTCTATGAAGAATTGTTTGAAAATTGTACGTTGATCATTGCTATGAAAACTAGACTTTGAAGAACTAAATAAAAACCATTAACTCAAGAATGAGAAGTCAGGTATATGAGTACTAAAAATTCAGTGGAGAGCACTAAACTTTTTATGGTAATAAATCTGAACATAAATGTAATTTTCAGAAAATGTGATTTGCAATATAAGAACAATATCAATGTAAGAAGACACATTTAACTACCTATATTTTATACTTTATGATCATTACAGACAATATTCTTCAATTAAAATCAGGCTTTCTAAGAAAACAATATAATGTGAATGATTAAAAGAATAGGAAAATTATGCCTTTATATGGTGATATATCCATTCATACAAAAAGTACTAAAACTAAGTATGAATTATGATATATCTTTATAGCAAAATTATATCAAGGTTATTTTCTTTTTTATTATTTTTATATCTTTGAATTTCTTGAACAAGTATTTTGCTTAAAATAAAACATCCAGTAAATGTAATTTTTAAAAGTAGAAACAATGAATAATGGGCTGGAATTAGACTCTTGATTATCTTAAATGAAAAATTGCAAATTGTGCATTTTACTTCACGGTATGTAGAGTAATTGTATATTCTTGAAAAAGAGGACTACTTAATCAGAAATGTAATTTAAGGAGAAAAATCTGTCTACAGCAAATGAAACTAGAGTTTTGAGTCATGAAACATATTTCAGACATTTTGTGTGTGTGTGTGTGTATGTGAACAATCCAGGTAAAATATATAGAAGACTTGAAGTGTGGCAGTAATGATAAAAATAAGAAATTGAAACTGAAGAGAGTGAAGAAGTAGAAGTGTCAGAAACTGGCACTCGATTATATAAAGGTTAGAGGGTGAATGAGAGGTCAAAACCTGACTTTAAGATTTTTACTCCAGTGACAGAAAGAATTGCAAAGCTATTAACAAAGATGAGGAATGGGAGAGAAGCAGACGTGAAGATGAAAGAAGAGATAAAATACTTAAAATGTAACGATATAATCTGTCACTAGAGCTATCTTAGTATTGAATAAAATTATATCTGAAGGCTGTTAGTATCGATTAAGTGAATTTTTAAAAAAAATTGTTTTGACAGTTTTGGAGAAAAGTAGAATTGCTGAGGTCTCTGATGAGTTCCAGAAATCTGAAATTCTGAGTATGTTTCGTAACCAAGTGAACCATCTATCATGTTTCCTACTGTGTCATATTAAAAAAAATGCAAAAGTTCACATTTTTTTCTCACTAGGAACAGAAGGTAGAACCAACAGTGTGTTGTTTTCTCACAGCAGTTTTGTTAGAAAAATGCTGCTTTCACTGGGGAGTAAATACTTTAGAAATTCAGTGTCAGCCATGTTATTTCAATACATGCCTTAGTTATGAACTCACCTTCAAAACAAGAAAAGCCACTCATATAAAACATCTCATAAAATGAATTATGAAACAGGTACATTTTATTTGTATTTATGTGTGCAAAAGTCACCATTATCATCACCAAAAAGTTTTCATTAAGTACACATATACATTTCATTGCCCTACATGTTTTGCAAAAAAGTTGGCCCTGGTTCACTCTGATTTGTAGCTGCATGCCAGGCTCCCCTGTCCTTCCAGGAAATAGTGAAGGACAGGACAAAGAATCAAATACAACTTAGTGACTGAACAACAACAAGCCTACACAAAATTGCAAGCCTTATTCTTTTCAAAAAAAGATAATATTTCAAATAACTAGGTTTTTGTTGAGAATTATGCATAAGATTGGAGTAAATCTTTAAAAATTAATCAGGAAAAAATGGACAAACTCAGTAGGGAGATATAAATCAGTTAGATTCTGTAATAAACCTTTGAATGAGTCCAGCAAAAGGAAGAATTGAAAAAATGGTTTCATAGATCTAATGCTTAGCAGCACTGCTAAGAAATGATCTGCAGCTGTTAACAAGAGTTAATACACAAGTTATTTTTTCTCACTAGCTTAAAAGCCCATTGGAAAATGAAAAGGATATTACGACACTATATTTTATTATATACATGAATCTGAAAAGTTAGACAAAAATCTAATAAAAAATTAACAAGAGTTTTATTTGTGGTTCATTGTGAAATTATAGTGAAACTTAATCAAGAACATATTAGTAAATAAGAAATGCTCAAGTTTCTTCATGGAGGTAGAACACAATTATCACTATCTACTCTGTCACTCTGTATATAACTAAAACATTATACAAAAGCAACTGATGGTCGTAAAAAATAGCCTGAGTGTCTAAATGAATAGAAGAGATGAGTGATTTATGTTCTGTTTAATCTTGAATTTTAGTGCATATTATTTGTTCTAAGCCTTTGAAAAATGCTGATTTTGATGTTGCATATGTAAACACATACCTTTAATAATGATTTATTTCATCTTTAGACCTCCACTGTTGAATGGAAATTTTATTCTCATTAAACCTTTTAAGAAGACATTTAAAATATATAAAACCAGGGCAATATTTAAGGTCTTGTGTTCAGCAGTAAGAAAAGTAATGTTCAGCTATGAACAGTGAAAGTGATTCCTTAATGTTTTATTCCTATAATTCCAGTAACTATACAAAGTTCATCCTAGGTATCAATAAGGGTTTATACTGAATAAATATATTTGTATGCTATAAAATATATCATATATAACTTCATATATCATACTATACAGATGTCAACTTTTTGGATTTCTTTCTCTAGTTCTATAATACAATTAAAAATAGAAGACATATAAATTTTAATAAATTCTTTCTTATAACAATTGATAGATGTCTACCAATATCCCTCTTTGGGAGGAACACTATTTGTGTTCTTATAAACATAAGTTCTTACGTTTTTATAAACTTTAATTTATAAGAAATTAATGCATTATTAATCTCTTCAGCCCTGTCAATCCCTATTCCCACATCTACTGATTAGAAGAATAATGTCCCATTACCAAGTCCCATTTTAGTAGAAAAATCTTTGAAAATAATGGGAATGTGGGATCAATTATGAGCAATGTCTTTTAATATATTACCTTCTCCTAGTCCTGAGAAGACTCAGTTATATAAGTTCATATGGGTAAAACAGTAATCCAACAGGCCTGGTGTCCTACTCAGAAGAGAAAGTGAGCACTCTTTCTGAGCAAACACAAAGGAAAAGCCACATGAGGACATAGGGAGAAGGTGAAGAGAAGTGAAAATCACTCAGTCATGTCCGACTATTTGCGATGCCATCCATGGGCTATACAGTCTATGGAATTCTCTAGGCAAGAATACTGGAATGTGTAGCCTTGCCCTTCTTCAAGGGATCTTCCCAACCCAGAGATAAAACCCAGGTCTCCCTCATTGTGGGTGGATTCTTTACTAGCTGAGCCACAAGAGAAGCCCAAGAGTACTGAAATGGATAGCCTATCCTTCTCCAGCAGAACTTCCCAACCCAGGAATCGAACTGGGGTCTCCTGCATTTCAGGTAGATTCTTTACCAACTGAGCTATGAGGGAAAATCATAGCTCATAGGGAGAAAGTGGCCATCTATAAACCAGGTAGAGATTTCTCACTAGAAACCAAATCTGCCACCACCTTGATCTTGGACTTCCTGTCTCCAGAATAAATGTTGTGTAATCTCCCTGCTGCTCCCAACAACAATAAAATCAACCAATCAATCAATCCTGTTATTTTTATTTTAAAACTAATAAATTTAAGGCATATTTCTGCTCAGTCTCACACATATGCATTTCACAAACTAACCAATCCTTCCAATATTTTGTATATATTAAAAATTATGTAATCATATTTGCTTTCCAAAATTTCTCTGAAACTTACATTTTTTCAGTGACATACTTGAAAAAATGCAAAAACAAAATGAAAACAATTTGATATCCAAAACCAAAATGAAACAAAAAATAAACAAGTCCCTCCCCCCCCAAAAAAAGCAAACTCATAAAGCAAAATAAAATGCAAAGGAAAACTGTGGAAAAGCAAATATTGATGCTTTCCATGTGAAAAGCAAGGATTCTACCAACTCTACAGCAGGAACATCTACAGGATGTCTGCAATAGAATCAGCAAAAATCTGGCTAGTTTCTCATTTGAAGAGAGAAGCTCAAAATTCTGGCCTGTGGTACCTGAAAGTGAACAGGCACAGAAACTGCAAAACTACCTGAAATCAAGGTCCAGTCTTCTGGCTACTTGTGATAACCCATGTGGATTTGAGAGACCTTCCCTGATACTTTGCTGTACCCAGTACAGGGGTTTTGTTTGATCTAGAGATAGAAATAAAACTCAGTTGGTAACTGGGAAAAAATTTTTTTACACTAATTTAAATCAGATGTGATTTTATTTTTGGAAACACTTGGTAACATTTCTTGCATATATAAGAATATGAAATTACAGTTACTTTTGTCATTTAAGGATTAGGATGGTACAAAGGTTAAATTGCTTCTGTGAACAAAAAACTTTATGAATAAACTGAAATTTTTCATTGCAATGAATCCAACTCACTATTGACCATTAATAATGAAATTGACTTTACTAGAATTAGTTGTGCATTTCTAAATAGCTGTATATCAGATTGTTTGATCAGTAAATAGTTGTTTTTGTTCTCTTAAGACTCGGTCTGAAAACACAGCACAGCTTGTTTCAAGAAGTAGAGAGCCATGTGTATAACCTAAAGGGGCTCTGCAACCACTGGGGGACCTATCATGCCCTGCTCTGAGCGGAGACTCAGGACATTGCTCTGGTTTTCCTACTGAGATTTAGTTTACATTACATCCACTCTTTGATAGAAAGGACATTTTTTTCTCAAGATATATTTACACATAAGTGCAGATATTTAATTTTGTTTTCATTTTAAATTTGACTTTAAGATAATTAGTAGATTAACAATTATATTTCATTTTAAGAAAAACTTTTGGAATAATTTTGGAATAGAGTCACCTCTTTTTTTTATGCAGTCATCTCTTATCAAACATATATTGAGTACTATTCTACATTTTACTTTTAGGGAGCAGACATAATTACAGTAATGGCCCTGCAAATCCACATAATCTAGTTGAAATAAAGAGAGGAAATTGAAAATAATTTTTTTTTAATTATGCAAACACTAATAAATGAATAGGGTTTGGGCTAAGTTTTAAACACTGAAATTTTTAAATTTTATATTCTATATGGTATATAAATGTTTACAAATATTAATTTATAATTTACAGTTTATTACAAATTTATTGTATTATTTACAGCAATCATTGAAAAGACAGTTACAATAGATTAAAAGTAGAGATATAAGTAAGTTAGCTGCCTTACACAGGTCATAAAAACAGCTTGAAAATAATTTTTTTAAAAATTATGCAAACACTAATAAATGAATAGGGTTTGGGCTAAGTTTTAAACACTCTGAAATTTTTAAATTTTATATTCTATATGGTATATAAATGTTTACAAATATTAATTTATAATTTACAGTTTATTACAAATTTATTGTATTATTTACAGCAATCATTGAAAAGACAGTTACAATAGATTAAAAGTAGAGATATAAGTAAGTTAGCTGCCTTACACAGGTCATAAAAACAGCATGTGGCAGAAGTGGGACTCAAAATGTTTTGTGACTAGTATAAGCAGGACACTATGAAAGATGAAGGAGGGGAAGATAAGGAACATTTTGCTGCCCTGAGAGGTAACTGAAGTCTTTGATGTAGAAATATCTTTGGGGCTTGAAAAATATTTGACAGACAGGGCATATTGGAATCAGTCAGAGCTGGAAAATATAAACCCTCTCTAGGCAATTTGCATACCTGTATACTCCCTGACCATTTATCCTACTCCTAAAGCTTTTGTTTACTTCAGCACTGGGGTGAAATCATTACCTATTTCACAGGGTTTTTGTAAGGATCAAACACAATGATACTTATAAAATTCTTAGCATGATTCCAGGCCCAATAAATTTTAAAATAATGACTATAAATGATGAGAAAGAGCTGGCAAGAGAAAAAGGTGCAATGGAAAATATTTTAGGAAAAAGGCAGAGGAACCAGAGATGAAATTGCCAACATCTGCTCCGAGAAAAACATTTACTTCCACTTTATTGACTATGCCAAAGCCTTTGACTATGTGGACCAGAACAAACTGGAAAAGTCTTTAAGAGATGAGAATACCAAACCACCTTACCTGCCTTTTGAGAAATCGGTATGCAGATCAAGAAGCAACAGTTAGAACTGGACATGGAACAGCAGACTGGTTCCAAATTGGGAAAGGAGTATGTCAAGGCTGTATATTGTCCCCCTGCTTATTTAACTTATATGCAGAATACATTATGCAAAATGCTGAGCTGGATGAAGCACAAGCTGAAATTAAGATTGCCAAGAGAAATATCAATAACCTCGAGTATGCAGATGACACCTCTCTTATGGCAGAAAGCAAAGAACTAAAGAGCCTCTTGATGAAAGTGAAAGAGGAGAGTGAAAAAATTGGCTTAAAACTCAACATCAACAACTAAGATCATGGCATCCAGTCCCCACACTTCAGGGAAAATAGATGGGAACCAATGGAACCAATGAGAGACTTTATTTTGGGGGCTCCAAAATCAATGCAGCTGGTCACTGCAGCCATGAAATTAAAAGATGCTTGCACCTTAAAAGAAAAGCTATGACCAACAGAGACAGCATATTAAAAATCAGAGACAGTACTTTACAACAAAGGTCCGTGTAGTCAAAGCTGTGGGTTTTCCAGTAGTCATGTGTGAATGTGAGAATTGGACTATAAGGAAAGCTGAGCACCAAAGAATTCATGTTTTTGAACTGTGATGTTGGGGAAGACTCTTGAGAATCCCTTGGACTGCAAGGAGATCCAATCAGTCTATCCTAAAGGAAATCAGTCCTGAATCTTCATTGGAAGGACTGATGCTGAAGCTGAAACTCCAATATTTTGGCCACCCAATGAGAAGAACTGACTCATTGTAAAAGACCCTGATTCTGTGAAAGATTGAAGGCAGGAGAAAGGGATGACAGAGGATGAGATGGTTGGATGATAATACCGACTCAATGGACATGAGTTTGAGCAAGTTCCGAAAGCTGGGGATGGATAGGGAGGCCTGATGTGCTGTAAGACTCTTGAGAATCCCTTGGACTGCAAGGAGATCCAATCAGTCTATCCTAAAGGAAATCAGTCCTGAATCTTCATTGGAAGGACTGATGCTGAAGCTGAAACTCCAATACTTTGGCCACCCAATGAGAAGAACTGACTCATTGTAAAAAACCCTGATTCTGGGAAAGATTGAAGGCAGGAGAAAGGGATGACAGAGGATGAGATGGTTGGATGATAATACCGACTCAATGGACATGAGTTTGAGCAAGTTCCGAAAGCTGGGGATGGATAGGGAGGCCTGTGTGCTGCAGTCCATAGGGTCTCAAAGAGCTGGACATGACTGAGTGACTGAACTGAACTCATGCTGATTACCTGTAGAGAGTGGAAGAAAATGTAAAAAGAGGAAAAGAATGGGAATGGGTAATGCATGTAAGGAGGCAGTGACATCTCATAGATATATCCTTTGTGTATCTCTGATTATTAAAACATGATTGAAACCTACTGTGACATGAAGAGAACAAATCAGAAAACAAGATTAAAAAAATAAAAACTAATAGTATTTCAAATCAATAACATCACCATACTGAAGGGCATGGGAAGACAATATATAAATGCTCAAAGATAAAGACAAAAAAAAAAGTATATATAATAATTGTAACCATATAGTAGTGGTGGTATAGTAGTGTTAGTCACTCAGTCATGTCCAACCCTTTGCAACCCAATGGTCTGTAGCCCACCGAGCTCCTCTGTCAAGGGATTCTCCAGTCAAGAATACTGGAGTGGGTTGCCAGTCCCTTCTCCAGGACACCTTCCTGACCCTAAGATCGAACCCATCTCCTGCACTGCAGGCAGATTCTTTTACCATTTGAGCTACAGGAAAGAACCGTATAGTAAATTTACTAAAATAGGTACTCAAGGAATGGATAAGAATTTCTGATATTACTTGCATACTAGCAATGTATACTAATATGTTAGTAATATATACTAAGTATACATTAATATATAGATGTATATAATGATAGTAAAAGCAGATTATCTAATCATATGAGAAAAATGTGAATAAGGAAAAGAGAAAGCTCAGTGATAGAATTAAAAATGTCAGTATGAATGCATGGTGACAAATTAGAGAGATGACAGATGGCTGATTGACAAATTAACTATATGTATGAATAGTTTGATATGTATGTATGCCTAGAGACAAGAGCCATGAGGGTTGTTAAAAGAGTAAATGGAAGTTTGAAGAGAAACAGGTTATTTTTTCAGTCTCAATGCATCTGCCACAAGATACGTATTATTACAAAGAGAAAAATAACTGGAAAACCTGCATATACCAATTTAGCATGTGATGAAAGTTAACATCATCAGTCTAAAGATATTTTGATAGCATGAAGTTTCTGATACAATACACTAAAAGAAAGCACAGTATAATTTTTTTTACTATTCTTTCTCCAAAGGCACAACTTTATTTTAATAATGAGAAAATATAGATCAACTCCAAATTAGGAGAAATTTTGTAAATAACTGACCAGTTTACTTTTCAAAAGTGCCAGCATCATGATAAAATGGTAAAGATTTGGCAACTATCAAAAAAAGGATAAAAGTAAAGAAGAATAAGAGCTACATGCAATGTAGGATCTTGTAACAGGAAAATGTTTACTGAAAAATCTGGCAAAATCTAAATAAAGCTTGGAGCTTAGTTAATAGCATTGTTCCAATGCTAATTTCCTGGTACTGATTACATTCTATGGTTATTCAAGAGGTTGATGTTAGGGAAAGTTTGATAAAGGGAATATGGGACATCTCTCCATTTTCTGTAACTTTTCTGTAAGTACAAAAATATATGAAAATTTAAAAAATATATAAATAAAAATCCATGCAGGAGATTTTGTGAACAAAGTCATACTTCTTTGCTCTGTGTCAGAGTATAACAATAAAAGATTAAGGAGGAGGCAAGAACCTAATCATGACTCCTATAAATTATGCCAAGCCATATAAGGTAGATTTCAAGCAGAGAAATGACAGCATCATTTTATATTTTAGAAGGAGTATTCTTATATAATGCAAAGAGGAGCCTGGGAGATTCCAAGAGTTGAGATGGAGCTAAAAGTTCCAGGAGGACTAAAGAGCACAGATTACTTCAGAGGAGAAAGCTGCACAATGAGCAAACTGCAGAGAGCTGTAGAAGACCCTCTCAAATAGCAGATGACCAAGCACTGTGTACACACAAGAGAACTACCTAAGACCGAGTCAAGACCTGTCCAGAAGGATTAGGGAGAACAGGTCCTGAGAGACACTCACAAATGGACAAAAATAGTGTGCTCTCATCAGTAAGGCTGGAAAAGTTCTAATTCGTGAGTTAATAGATTGAAAATGTAAGAAAGCCATATTCCAGTAATGTAAAAAAAGATTACCTGCCTAGACACTGCTGCTCTGCAGCTATCTAACCAAGCATAGAAGTCAAGACCTGAAAGGAACAAGTTATGTCTAAGTAACTTGATTCAATCTTAGAACAAAATTCTGGAACATTTATAAGAATACAAAAACCTAAACAGAGTGAATTTGCAATGTCTGTCATAAAATCAAAGATTATCAGGCATGAAAGGAGGTAGAGAAACATGGTCCACAAGAAGGGGAGAATTCATTTGAGAGCAACTCAAAAACGACACAGTGGTGAGAATTAAATGGAAAGTTCCTTTAAAAAGTTATTTTAAATTTACTTTTTATGTTCTAAAAGTAAAGCAGAGAATTTGAAAATACAGGAAAGTCCACAATGTAAACTTTAATAATAAAATTTAAAATAATACCAACATAATAAATAAAAATAAATGAAGAGGCATATCAAGTTAATGTGTAGGGCAACTCAATATTATTATAATGTTAATTCTTCTCACATTGATCTGTAGGTTAAATACAATCTCATTAAGAATCCTAGCAGAAATTTTTGTAGAAATTGACAAGCTGATTCTAAATTTCATGTGAAAATGTAGAAAGCTGAGACTATATATTAGCACCCTGAAAATAAGAATAAATTTTCAGGATATATGTTTCTAAAACTTAAAGCTACAATAAGAAACCATGTGATAATTTCATGAAGGTAGACAAACAGATCAAGGAAATAAACAATCAAGAAAAAAGACTGACACATATAAAGGCAACTATTATTTAATAAAGATTCAAAGGAATAACATTGAAGCTGGGATACTCTTTTAAATAAATTATTCCAGAATAGTTATATGTATGCAAAAAAATCAACTTTTTGTGCATAACTTGGACTGTAAACAAAAATGAACTAAAATAACTCTATGTAATACACCTAGGAAAAAAAGAAGATAAAATCTTTATTAATTTGGACTAAAGGAATATTTCATAACCTATTGAGCAACCAATCATAATTAATATACTTACATTTTATAATTTTATTCCATAAAATATTTTCAGAAAATTCTATTACTCATTTTAAAATTATTTTTTGACATATAGTTGCTTTACATTATTACTATGCCAATTTCTGCTATACAGCAAAGTGAATCAGTCATACATATACATATGAAAGTGAAAGTCACTCAGTCATGTCTGACTCTTTGAGACCCCATGGACCCTATACAGTCCATGGAGTCTCTTGCATTGTGGGTGTATTCTTTACAAACTGAGCTATCAGGGAAGCAAGAGTACTGAAGTGGGTTGCCATTTCCTTCTCCAGGGGATCTTCCCAACCTAGGGATCGAACCCAAGTCTCCTACATTCCAGGCAGACACTTTAACCTCTGAGCCACCAAGGAAGCCCATATATATACATATAACCCCACTTTTTTTGATATATTACTCATTTTAAGAATGCTTCAGCATGATTAACACATGCTTCTTGGTTTCCATGGTAACAATTACAAGGCCAGGCTCTTGACCACCATTTTTGTGTTAGAGAGGCACCAACATTCCTCCTTGAGAATACACCATTGCCCCTACAACTTCACAGAGAAGGGCGGAACCACCATTAGGAAATACAGTCTTGTTTGGCTATCAAATGAGGATGTAATTATCTTCCATATTTGGCTAAGTCCAAAGTCATAAAACTTTCCATTTAACCAACAATACATAACAGCAGTACTCCAGGCATCTACTGAAAAATATTACTTCAAAGTCATTGGTATCCAATGTTATTAATTATCATTAGATGTGAAAAAACAATATTTACGGAAAATTTTCTGAAAGAGATGCACTCCACCTATTTTTAAAACAGCCTAAAATCTATCCTGGTATTAAATTGTGTGTGCTAAGTCACTTTAGTTGTGTCCAACTCTTTGCAACCCTATGGACTGTAGCCTGCCAGGCTCCTCTGTCCCCGGGACTTTCCAGGTAAGAATATTGGAGTGGATTTCCATGCACTTCTCCAGAGATCTTCCTGACCCAGGGACTGAACCCATTTCTCTTATATCTCCTATCTTGCAGGCGGATTATTTACCACTAGTGTCACCTCGGAAGTTTTAAACAATCAAAAAGCTGTATATTGGCTCCCTCAGAGAAATATTTTCCTTTAATGTCCTTTTGGCATTATGCTATCAAGATATATTGAGAGCGCTATGAAACACATTACTGAATTCACTATTGGGATGTTGTGGAGGATATTGTTCATCACACTGCACAGTATCTTCTCCATGAGGTTGAGGAGATCAACAGGTTCCAGTATCATCCTATTTAATATGAAAGTGAAAGTGTTAGTTGCTCAGTCATGTCCAATTCTTTGCAACCCCATCGACTGCAGCATGCCAGGCTCCTCCATCCATGGGATTTTCCAGGCAAGAATACTAGAGTGGGTTGCCATTTCCTTCTCCAGGAGATCTTTCCAACTCGGAGTTGAACCCAGATCTCTGCATTGCAGGCAGATTCTTTACCATCTGAGCCACCAAGGAAGCCATACTTACTTATTATATTGTTGTATTATACTTATTTATTAGTTGTTCTTCTCTGGCAGAAATAATTTTCATTTGTAAATACTGAATAATGAAATAACTGTGCTTCCTTTTTTGTGCTAACCATGAGAAATCACAGTTTTAATGATCATATTAAAAAAGAAGAAAAGCTTAAAATTAATTATCTAAGTTTCCTCTTTAAAAAGCCAGAAAAAGAGAGCAAGTTAAACCCAAATTAAGTAGGATAAAAGGAGGAAAAAAGCATAAATCATTGAATTTCTCAAATAATAGAGAAAATCAACTAAAAATTGGTTCCTTTAAAAGAATAACAAATTGAGAAGCTCCTAGCAAAGTCAGTCAAGAAAAAGAGAGAGCAGACAAAAAAATACTAGTATGAGATATGAAGGGAGAAACATCACTAAATATCTTAAGCACATTAAAAGGATAATAAGAGAATACTAGGAACTACTCTGTGCCCATAAGTTTGATAACTTAGATGAAATGGACAACTCCTTGAAACAACTTATCAAAATGGACACAAAAGAAACAGAAAACATGAGTAGTCTTCTACCTATTAAAGAGATTGAATTTGTCACCAAAAAGCTTCCCACAAAGTCTACTCCCAGTCAGAAGACATCTATAAAACATTTTAAGAGGAAGTAACATCAATATGCATGCATGCTAAGTTGCTTCGGTCGTGTCTAAGTCTTTGCAACCCTATGAGCTGTAGCCCACCAGGCTCCTCTGTCCGTGGGATTCTCCAGGCAAGAATCCTGGAGCAGGTTGCCATTTCCTTCTCCAGGGATCTTTGCTACTCAAGGATCAAACCTATGTCTCTTATATCTCTTCCATTGGCAGGCAGGTTTTTTGTTTTTTGTTTTTTTTTTAACCACTAGTGCCACCTGGGAAGCACAACATCAATATTATACCACTCTTCTAAAAATAAAGGAAATAGAGAAAAAGGAAATGTTTCCTGGTTCAAGGAAATCCATTCTTACCCCTTGTGTTCAACTTTGTCCTGGCAATCCTAGCCAATGCAACAAAGCAAGAAATATACATAATAAAAGACATAAAGATCAGAAAGAATAAGTAAAACTATCAGTATTCACAGACAATAAGATTGTCTAGATAAAAATACTGAGGAATTTACATAACAACTACTAAAACTGAATAACCGTCCTAAAGTTGCATCATTAATAAAATCAAAACTGGATTTGAGCACAAACAGTATGGCTCCCAAACTCTTAACCCCTACATTAAACTTTCTACTTAGAGAAGAGCATGCAGCTACACTTGTATCAGCCACAAACCTCAACACAACCACTACAGTATGTATTTGCAGCCTCACCTGAAGCTTTAGAAACAGAGGTTCAGAAAAATTAATAATGTCACCAAGATCACAGGGCTAACGGGTTGGAAGTGGCAAAATTTGAATCCAGGTCTGGCAGACCTTAAAACAAGGTTGAACTGAAAATATCATATTTTCCAGACTGGATAAGGAAACAATGAGAAGATCCAGATCCAGATGGTAGGTCCTAAAACAAAGCAGTAGAATCCAAAGGCCAAGAGAAGAACTGGTGACTGGTTAGGTATAACAAGGGACATAGGAAATGCAAGACACAGGTAATACAAAGTTTTGAGAATGATAGTTTCATTAATAAAACAGAAAAGCAAGGAGGAGAAACTGATGGAGAAGAGAGTTAAGAAAGATGAAATCAGTTTTAGACAAGCTGAAAATCAACTTGTTAGGCTAAGGGTAGTTTTGACAGCAAATGATAGAAAACCTAACAGAGTGGTTTCCAGAAATACAGTATGTTTTTCTTCACAAAACAAAAAAGCTGATGGTAGGCAACTATTGATTTAAATTCAGCAGCTGTACAAAGTCAGAACTGAAGTCTGTGCTTCTCCTGGCCCTTCCTTCTGGCATTATAATATGGTTACCATAGGCCCAAGATAGTAATTTCAGGCAGAAGGAAGAGAACAAAGGAGCGTCAAACACATCTGTGTCTTTCATCAGTAAGGCAAAAGCTCTCCTAGAAGCCTCTAACAGGGTTTTACTATTTCTATTGGCCAGAAGTGTATCCCATCCGCACCAAGCCTCTAGGGAGGCTGGAAAGATAAGTATTTTGTTTTTTCCTAACCTCCCTAGCAGAAGTAGGTGAAGGAAAACAATATCTGCCCCAGATTATTAATGGGATATTTGATGTGGGAATGTCCGACAGGGAAACAAAAGGGCACCCAGTCTAGAAGACAGACCAAGGATACAGACTGTAAGCAATGTGCACAGTTGAAACTCAGGGATGCGCTGGCGCTCTAAGAGCGTGAAGAGAGCACACGGTAGCAATGGTGCTCTGTTCTGTCCGTGCAGGGAAAGCAAGTAACGCACATGGAGGCAGCTGAGTAAACACGGCGCCCAGCGCCTCTGCTCCAGCCAATCAGATTGTTTGCTTTCCCTTGTGTGACTGGGTCTTTCCCCGTCCTCCTCCCCACCCAGCGAGTTCCATCCTCTTTCTCTTTCCTCGGTCTCTCAGTTTTCCCAAGACGATCTCTCCTTCTCTTTCCTTCAGTTTTGAATTAAAGGTTGTTGTTGTTTAGTCACTAAGTCGTGTCCGATTCTTTTGTGACCCCATGGACTGTTGCCCGGCAGGCTCCTCTGTCCACGGAATCTCCCAGGCAAGAATACTGGAGTGGGTTGCCATTTCCTTCTCCAGGGAGTCTCCCCAAGTCAGGGATGGAGCCCACGTCTCCTGCATTGGCAGGCAGATTCTTTACCACTGAGCAACCTGAGAAGTCCGTGAATTAAAGTACTGGAAGAAAATCTCACTCTTCACTGCCACCATTCAAGTGCATAAAAAAATAGATCTAAATCTATCTAAAGAGAAAGTAGCTGCCTTGGGTTTAGGGGGATGAAACAAGATAAGCAGCAGCTACTCCAGAAGGGCTATGAAATCTCATAAGCACATAGGAAATTCGAACTAAAGAGCATCTGCCCATCCTAGCTCCTCACTGGAGGAGCATGAAGTCCATTTGGGGGAAGCTAAACTAAGAGAAGACAAATTTGCTTTGCTGAGTACGACTCTCCCTGATGACTCTTTAAGGCTTCCAGTCTGTGTTCAGAAGACCAGACTGTAGGACCAGGGTGAGATAAACCAGGTACCTTTTTCTCAGGCCTGCTGCTTGTGAGCACACCATTCCCCATGTGCCTCTGATGTGAGGGAGTCCAGTTCTGATTGAACCTTTCCTTGCCTAAATCCTAAAAGCACAGGTAAAATAAGCACCACAGAACTTAATCTTGATTACACACGAGGGTGTGATGTTCTCTAAATGCTCCACACACACACTCCCATGTTTTGGAGCTACCATGAGATGTCCCTCAAGAAGTTGTAGATAAGATAGTGGCCAAGCACTTAAATTTCAAGAACAGTATATTTGCTAACATCACAGAAAGAAATCACTTGACATGCACTCATAATGCAAGTATATAACCCTTCTGTGAAAGACTGTTATCAAAAAAATAAAAAATAAAATCAGTTAATAAAACTGATCAAGCCCTAGAGCCAAATACCAATTTACAGAAACACAGGGGCCAAAGGGACATATTAAAAGACACCATGAAGGTATAATTAAAATTCAGACTGTAAAAATCTACCTGTTTCTTCAACAAATGTATTACAAGGAATAAAAAGAGAGAGCTATAGGAAAAATCCAGAGTTTAAAAAAGACCTAGAATTGTAAAGTAATTAGCCTCCAATTAAAAAAAATAAACTTATATTAAAAAATAATAATAATAAAATAAAAAACCTAGATACATGTCAACTAAATATAACTTATTTGGATCCAAATAAAAACAAACTGCAAAAAAGAAAAAGTCATAAGATAAATGGGGAAGTCTGTACTCTAACTGGATATTTGATTATATTAGGAAATTAATGTCAAATTTTAAAATCTGTATACTTAGACAATATACTTAGAGTCCTTAGGTCCTAGAGATATATATGTAAATATTTACAGATAAAATGATACTATATGGAACTTGTGATAAAATAATCCTGGGAGCGGTGAGGGACAGTTCAGTTCAGTCACTCACTCGTGTCCCACTCTTTGCAACTCCATGAACCATAGCACACCAGGCCTCCCTGTCCATCACCAACTCCTGGAGTTTACGTCCATTGAGTAGGTGATGCGATCCAACCATCTCATCCTCGGTCATCTCCTTCTCCTCCTACCCTCAATCTTTCCTAGCATCAGGGTCTTTTCAAATCAGTCAGCTCTTCGCATCAGGTGGCCAAAGTATTGGAGTTTCAGCTTCAACATCAGTTCTTCCAATGAACATCCAGGACTGGTCTCCTTTAGGATGGACTGGTTGGATCTCCTTGCAGTCCAAGGGACTCTCAAGAGTCTTCTCCAACACCACAGTTCAAAAGCATCAATTTTTCGGTGCTCAGCTTTCTTTATAGTCTGACTCTCATATCCATACATGACCACTGGAAAAACCATAGCCTTGACCAGACGGACCTTTGTTAACAAAGTAAGGTCTCTGCTTTTTAAAATGCTATCAAGGTTGCTTATAATTTTCCTTCCAAGAAGTAAGCATCTTTAATTTCATTGCTGCAGTCACCATCTGGAGAAGGAAATGGCAGCCACTCCAGTGTTCTTGCCTGGAGAATCCCAGGGACGGGGGAGCCTGGTGGGTTGTCATCTCTGGGGTCGCACAGAGTCAGACACGACTGAAGCGACACCAGCAGCAGCAGCAATCATCATGTGCAGTGATTTTGGAGCCCCCAAAAATAAAGTCTGACACTGTTTCCCCATCTATTTGCCATGAAGTGATGGGACCAGATGCCATGATCTTCGTTTTCTGAATGTTGAGCTTTAAGCCAACTTTTTACTCTCCTCTTTTACTTTCATCAGGAGGCTTTTTAGTTCCTCTTCACTTTCACCATAAGGGTGGTGTCATCTGCATATCTGAGGTTATTGATATTTCTCCCAGAAATCTTGATTTCAGCTTGTGTTTCTTCCAGTCCAGCGTTTCTCATGATGTACCCTGCATATAAGTTAAATAAGCAGGGTGACAATATACAGCCTTGACGCACTCCTTTTCCTATTTGGAACCAGTCTGTTGTTCCATGTCCAGTTCTAACTGTTGCTTCCTGACCTGCATACAGGTTTCTCAAGAGGCAGGTCAGGTGGTCTGGTATTCCCATCTCTTTCAGAATTTTCCACATTTTATTGTGATCCACACAGTCAAAGGCTTTGGCATAGTCAATAAAGCAGAAATAGGTGTTTTTCTTCAACTCTCTTGCTTTTTCCATGGTCCAGCAAATGTTGGCAATTTGATCTCTGGTTTCTCTGCCTTTTCTAAAACCAGCTTGAACATCTGGAGCACAGAGCAGTGGCTGCACAGCGCAGGAGGGAGTGGCTGAGAGGAGATACTCCACATCCAAGGTCAGAGCAGCAGCTGAGAGGAGTTACCCCATGTCCAAGGTCAGGAGCGGGGGCCATAACGAGATACCCAACGTCCAAGGTAAGAGAAATCCAAGTAAGATGGTAGGCACTGAGAGAGGGCATCAGAGGGTAGACAGACTGAAACCACAAGCACAGACAACTAGCCAATCTGACACATGGACCACAGCCTTGTCTAACTCAAGGAAACTAAGTCATGCTGTGTGGGGCCACCCAAGACGGATGGGTCATGGTGGAGAGGTCTGACAGAATGTGGTCCACTGGAGAAGGGAGTGGCAAACCACTTTAGTATTCTTGCCTTGGGAACCCCATGAACAGTATGAAAAGGCAAAAAGACAGAACACTGAAAGATGAACTCCCCAGGTTGGTAGGTGCCCAATATGCTATTGGAGATCAGTGGAGAAATAACTTCAGAAAGAATGAAAGGATGGAGCCAAAGCAAAAACAATACCCAGTTGTGGATGTGACTGGTGATAGAAGCAAGATCTGACAAGTAAAGAGCAGTATTGCATATTATGCAATATCAGAAATGTTAGGAATTGTTAGGACACTGGAATGTTAGGTCCATGAATCGAGGCAAATTGGAAGTGATCAAACAGGAGATGGCAGGAGTGAACATCAACATTCTAGGAATCAACGAACTAAAATGGACTGGAATAGGTGAATTTAACTCAGATGAGCATTATATCTACTACTGTGGGCAAGAATCCCTTAGAAGAAATGGAGTAGCCATCATAGTCAACAAAAGAGTCCAAATTGCAGTACTTGGATGCAATCTCAAAAACGACAGAATGATCTCTGTTCGTTTCCAAGGCAAACCATTCAATATCACAGTAATCCAAGTCTATATCCAACCAGTAACACTGAAGAAGCCAATGTTGAATGGATCTATGAAGACCTACAAGCACTTTTAGAACTAACACCCAAAAAAGATGTCTTTTTCATTACAGCGGACTGGAATGCAAAAGTAGGAAGTCAAGAAACACCTGGAGTAACAGGCAAATTTGGCCTTGGAGTATAATGAAGCAGGGCAAAGGCTAATAGAGTTTCACCAAGGGAACATACTGGTCATAGCAAACACTCTCTTCCAACAACACAACAGAAGACGCTACACATGGACATCACTAGATGGCCAATACCAAAATCAGATTGATTGTATTCTTTGTAGCCAAAGATAGAGAAGCTCTATACAGTCAGCAAAAACAAGACCGAGAGCTGACTGTGGCTCAGATCATGAACTCCTTATTGCCAAATTCAGACTTAAATTGAAGAAAGTAGGGAAAACCACTAGACCATTCAGGTATGATTTAAATCAAATCCCTTATAATTATACAGTGGAAGTGAGAAATAGACTTAAGGGATTAGATCTGATAGACAGAGTGCCTGATGAACTATGGACGGAGGTTTGTGACATTGTACAGGAGACAGGGATCAAGACCATCCCCAAGAAAAAGAAATGCAAGAAAGCAAAATGGCCATCTGAGGAGGCCTTACAAATAGCTGTGAAAAGAAGAGAAGTGAAAAGCAAAGGAGAAAAGGAAAGATATACCCATTTGAATGCAGAGTTCCACAGAATAGTAAGGAGAGATAATAAAGCCTTCCTCAGCTTTCAAGGCAAAGAAATAGAGGAAAACAACAGAAGGTGAAAGACTAGAGATCTCTTCAAGAAAACTAGACATACCAAGGGAACATTTCATGCAAAGATGGGCTCGATAAAGAACAGAAATGGTCTGGACCTAACAGAAGCAGAAGATATTAAGAAGAGGTGACAAGAATACACAGAAGAACTGTACAAAACAGAGCTTCATGACCCAGATAATCACGATGGTGTGATCACTCACCTAGAGCCAGACATCCTGGAATGTCAAGTCAAGTGGGCCTTAGAAAGCATGACTACGAACAAAGCTAGTGGAGGTGATGGAATTCCAGTTGAGCTATTTCAAATCTAAAAGATGATGCTGTGAAAGTGCTGCACTCAATATGTCAGCAAATTTGGAAAACTCAGGAGTGGCCACAGGTCTGGGGGACAAGTGGGTATAAATAAAACAACATTGAATGTGACTTGATGACTGTTGGAGGCGAAGGGGGTGGAACAACAGAATTATTATACTATTCTCTCTTCTTTTACATATATTGAAATTTTCCATAATAAACTTCAAAAAATAAAAATTAGAATAGAGCTATGCCATGCCGTGTCATTTTTTTTAAGTATTCACATCAGCCAAGAAAATAAGGGAAAAGCAGAGGCAGATGCTGGTGCCCAGTCAAGCCCTTTTATGGCAGAGGGGCCCAGTGTGAGGACTTGCCCTCAAAGTTGCAGAGGCTATTTCATCCCTGAGGAAGAGGATGCCTCTGGATATTTCACCTTGGTCCCAAAAGTACTTTCTATAATTAGGGAGCTGCCCTGAAGCTGAAGGTAAAATGATGACTACAATACAACACAGCAATACAACATCAAGAGATGCACAGAAGGGGTAGATAGGCTATTGTGATGAAGCCTGAGTTGTGCTATTACATTGTCGAACAAAGTGTAACAAAGAGTCCTACGGGAGCACTCAGAAGAGCCTCTAACTGGAAGAGGTGATGACCAAACTGCCCTGAAGAATTCCCAGAACTATCTTCTGATTATAATTCAATTCCCAAGCTCTGTTGCTCTAGGAAGAGGATGAGCTGGCCAGAAGTTTTAAGTGTCCTGATCTCCTGGCAGCTTTGCCTCTCATCATAAATACACAACATGGCCTTCTAATAACAACTGGATCTCCATACAGCTTGCCTAGAGAAGGAACATATTAGCCAAAGGATGGCAGTATCCACTTCTCTGATGCTCGATTCAGTTCAGTTCAGTTCAGTTGCTCAGTCATGTCCAATTCTTTGAGACTCCATGGACTGCAGAACCCAAGGCCTTGCTGTCCATCACCAACTCACGGAGCTTACTCAAACTCATGTCCATCGAGTCGGTGATGCCATCCAACCATCTCATCCTCTGTCATCCCCATCTCCTTCTGCCTTCAGTCCTTCCTAGCATCAGAGTCTTTTCAAGTGAGTCAGTTCTTTGTATCAGGTGGCCAAAGTATTGGAGTTTCAGTTTCAGCATCAGTTCTTCCAATGAATATTCAGGACTGATATCCTTTAGAATTGACTGGTTGGTCCTTGCAGTCCAAGAAATTCTCAAGAGTCTTCTCCAAAACAACAGTTCAAAAGCATCAATTCTTTGGTGCTCAGCTTTCTTTATAGTCCAATTCTCACATCCGTACATGACTACTGGAATTATCAAATTAATAAACTTTCTGGTTTTTAAGGCTCTGAGAGGTTGAAGCCTATATATCTATCCCTGAAAAAAATGCATTAATTCTTGATGTGCTGACAAGTCAGAATTTCAAGATTGTAAGACCAGTCCTGAATCCTGGGTAATGCCATCCCTTGGAACCTGCCTGGATAGACACCAGCCTTCCCCAGCCTTCTGCTCTGCATGCTTCTTTGATCTTCTAGATTCCTTAAGGCTGGGACCGTGTCTGATGCTTCTTTGCTAGCTGAGTCATCCTCTTTCACCATGTCTGCTAAAAAGCACTCTTGTTTTTAACAAATCTGTTTCTTGATTTCTTTCACTCTCATTCAACCCCATCAAAAATAGCTAACTCAACATCTATTTAGGAATCAAGTCAGATGCAAAGAACTATGTAAGGGGCATTTTTTTAATGAAAAATTAATAATTTTAAAACTGTTCAGCTATTTTGAAAGATGACAACATTTTTCACATACTCATACTATATTAACTTCCTTTTCTGCTTAGGTGGTCCACAAACAATTTAATTAACCAAGGACCTCCCTCCACACTATACTTTTAACTGAAGATCAAGAAACCAAACATCATCAACTCCTTCCCAGACAAAGAACAACGTTCATCTCCAGGGATTTTTCTGTTGATCGCTTAGGTAGATTCTTTTACCTGTAACAGGGGATGGCAAACTTTTTCTTCAAATATCCACAGAGCAAATACTTCAAAAGCTGTGAGCCACACAGGGTCCGGTACCATGAAAGCAGCCGGAGACAATATGTAGCCAAATGAGCATGGCTATGTTCCAGCAAAACTTTGCTTGTGGACATTGACATTTGAATTTCATATAAATTTCATGGGTCACAAAAGATTAATCTGGTGGTTTATTTCCAACCACTCAGAAATGTGAAAACCATTCTTAGCTCAGGAGACACACAAGCAGCTGTCGGATCTGACCCATGGCCATAGATTGCCAACTCCTGCTCCGCAGTGATGAATATTGGCAGCAGTTCACTATGCGTGCTGTGGATGCGTGTGGTCCCTTATAACACACCCTTACCAACCACGAGAATTATGATCTATAACGGTTCTTAAATTCACAAGTGGCAAAACTTACAAGCTTGTGGGAAAAATATTTTCACTAATATTTTAAAAAATGGTCAACACATTTTTTAAAGGTATCTTGCATATTAAATATCTTTTATAAAAATATATTTTACATATCTCAAATCCCAAATAGTGGGGTACCGTGTAATACATTTCTAGTTACCATGTCTGCTCAAAAAAAATTTGTAAGATAAATGAGGCAGCTCTAAGCTTGTTTTGCTTTGATGATGTTTTCTGTTGAGACGTTTTTCAATGTATTTTTATTCATCCAAATGTTCAATGGCTTTCTGATTTTTAAAATTAGTATTCATACACTCTCACCTTCTGAGGTGTACCATAGTCGAAGAACTTGGATGCGTGATATAGAAAAAGCTTTAGATTTTGTTTCTTCAACCTAATCCACATATCTACATATTTTTACCCTCCCTCCCCATACATAAGCTTATAGAGCACTGCCTATCTATGACAACTTCCTAGGCACACTTAACAAATATTTCTACTGGATTATTTTCCTTGTTTTTGTTTGTTTGTTTCAACTTTCATTACACATCCTTTACTCCTGCAGACTTTCTACTTTAACTACCCTTTTTATTTCCAACCGACCGTTGCTCTTTTTCTAGCTATCCACAAGTTGACTCTTGCATGATACATATATCTAAACTATATTTCCCAGCTGTGGAAAAGGTCCCAGCATCATTTCCCCAGACAGGACATCAAGGATCACTGTACCATTTCCTCTTTGCTTTTGTGTGTGCTTGCAAAAGTCCATAATCGAGAGTTTTAGAAAAGCAGAGCATATGTTTTTATACTCTTGATTTGGTCACAAGAGGAATTTGTGGTTAAGATGAAATAAGGATATTTATCTGCCATACCTAAGTGTCGTTGTTCACACTGCTTCCAGAATTTTCTGCCTGAGAAAATTCCCCTCAACCTCCAAGGACAGGAACCTATGGGAAGCTTCATGGCAGATCTGCTGAGGCTCTCCTCGGCATCCCCAAAGCATTTCATACATCTCCATTAAAGCACTTACGACTGCATTGTGCTTGCTTTTTTATGTAACTGTCCCACCTGCCCACCCCACTAACTCAATAAACAACTTTCATCTTTTCTTTTTTCCCCTACTTCCCCCATGCCCAATACAGTGCCTGGAATAGAGCATCAAGATTGCATTTCTCAGAAATATTGAGGGCAGTGTCCCAAAAGGAATGACTTTGGGGGCCACTCTTAAACTCCTCTTCAAAGAAATTCTAGCAACACTGTGGAAAATGCAAGGTTCTCTTAACACTACAAAATAATATGCTCATATGGCACCTCACAGTTTTCACATTACTTTCACGGGTTTTTTTTTTTTTCCCATTTGGCCCACTAATCCTTGGTAAGACAGAGAGCGTTAGCCTCATTTTCCAGTCACTCAAGGAAATAAAAGTGACATGTCCAAGGTCAGAGCTTGTGGTTGGTGACAGCTCTAGGCCTAAAATACTTAATTTGATTAAGGGTTAAATCTTAAATTGATCTATCTACTCTCCAGCACTCCAGGAAAGTTAGGCTTGATATCTATGGAGGATTCTACCCCCAACTCCACCCTTGAACATTCTGTAGCATCAGATTAGATTGTGACACTATGTTCTAAAAATCCATTCCAAACAAAAATCATTTGGGCAAATAAACATTATAAAAAGAGTCAAATATGCCCCACTTGTGTTAGTACTGTTCTATGATTTTTGCCATAAGTACTTACTGACTAGAGGGTTGCCAGTGAAGTACTGACTGTTTAAAAAATGCCATGCCATGAATTTCTGCAAATGGAAATATGCAGTCTATATCTAAACAATTCACTCATGAGAAAGTACCATTATTTATAAGGACAAGAGCTTGATTTTCTCTTCTTTGATAATTTGTCTTTCCTAAACTATTAAATTTAGATTACTTATCACATTAGCAGGCTCTTCACTTAGCTTCTCTACATAATTCTCTATGACTTAACATCACTTCAATTCTCTTACTATTTATTGCACACTCTTTTAATATTAGCATATATCATCTTAGACGTAAATAGGGCAATGCCTGCCAAAAAATCTTGCTACTGTGTGGTAACTGAAAGGCAAAATTATTTCTCAGATATATTGTTATTCAAATGAGCCACATTTAGTTTTTTTCAAATTATTTAAATTTTTCAACAAAGGCCTATATAGTAAAGTATGCAGACCACATCACACTTAAGATTTTCAAGTTTGATCTGGTTACGAATCTGCTAATTGTAAAAATTTCAACATGGCAGAGTGCAAAATATTTCCCCCAAATGCAAATAGAGATGTCATGCAGATAACTGCAAGACATGAATCACTGCCCTGCTGCATCAAACTGGAAAAATCAGAGGCAGTTCACTCTGCAAGATTTCTTTCCCAGTTCTTAAAACTTCAGATGCATCACCTTTTAATCAGGGTAATAAAGTAATTGCTAACATACTGGGTAATGTTTACTGCTAAACCCACAATCTGGACAAACAGAAAATTATGCTGTCAGAGCCTGCAAACAACTGCAGTCCGCTGTTACACACTGCACCGTCCTTACACAGGGCTGTCGTCGGGAGTTAGAGTGCTTTACGGTTTTAATTTTTTTAGAGTAAGGGTCTCTTCCCGAGAGGTAGGGTATTAAGACGAAAGCAGTCTCTCGCGTGACCTTCCTAACACAGACCTTGAGCGAGCGACTGCGGGGGCAGAAGCTGAGAATTTCAGAAGGCACTCGACAGCTCAACTGGGTCCTTCACACTTGGCTTTCAGGAACAAACAAAAAAAAAAGCACGTTACTCTGCACCTGCCTCTCCACCCACCCTCCTTGAAACTTATTTACCCCTAAGGATCTAAACAGCTAGAAGAAGGTAGGAATCTAGTCTCTGCGGTGATGCCTAGGAAAATAAACCCCTGAGCCGAGCGCCGAGCCGGGAGTCGAGAGGGGCAGGGGGCGAGGAGAGCTTGAAGGAGGGGCGAGGGGGACCTGGAGATGT
>SJXQ01013001.1:902-33315 GCA_006408695.1 Aepyceros melampus | reverse complement strand
GTCAATGTCTATATATTTTTCATACAGCAAATGCCACTAAAATGGCTGCTGCCTCTCTGTTTCCTTAGAAACCCATTAGTCTCCCTCAGCAGCTGTCAAAACTTGCTGGCGGTTTCCCGCTCACCTTCGCTGTTTCTCCTTCAAAAAGGAATGGAGAGGAGGACCATCTGACTTGGCCTGGAGACACCCTCAGTGGTCCCAGTCTCCCCCGGGAGGCTGGGGGAGGCCTGGGATGAATGGGACGGAGAGGCAGTGCAGGCAGCTGGAAGCCCAGAGGGTCGGCCAGCGCCCGGAACGGCGACCAGTGGTGACTGTTGTTGTTTAATCACTAAGTTGTGTCCGACTCTTTCAGACACCAAGGACTGTAGCCCGCCAGGCTCCTCTGGTCATGGGATTTTCCAGGCAAAAATACTGGAGTGGGTTGTCCTTTCCTTCCTTCAAGTCATGACCGGAGGGTTGGCAAACTGAAGTTTCCCGCCTTGAACCTTGCACTTGCTGGGGCTCCCATCACCTACTCAATGAAACACACACAGGCACACAATTAAGAATGGCGAGCAGTGGGGCCACAGCAGAACTGTGGTTCGGATCAGGGACCAAGTTCCCACCACCCTTGGGGTAACCTGAGTGGTTGGCCCCACGTGTCCTTCATTCTGTGTCTGGAGTGTGGAAGGGGTGGTCACTACACTTGTCTCTGGTAGGTGTACAAAACAAATGATATGCTTAGAAGTTCAGCTGCACTCTGTCAAAAATCAAATTACACACCAGTGGTTGCTTAGGAATTAAGTAAGTAAGTAAATAAAGTCACTCAGTCATGTCCGACTCTTTGTGACCCCATGGACTGCAGCCCACCAGGCTCCTCAGTCCATGAGATTCTCCAAGCAAGAATACTGGAGTGGGTTGCCATTTCCTTCTCCAGGGGATCTTCCCAACCCAGGAATCGAACCCAGGTCTCCTGCATTGGAGGCAGACGCTTTAACCTCTGAGCCACAGGAATTAGGGGACAAGATAAATCTTTTAGACTACTACCAAGCAGTGTTTTTGATGCTGATGGTGCATTTGGAAACAGACAATGAGAAAGGAGACCGAGCGTTGCTAACCTCACTCTGTTATTTTTTTTTTTTTTTCCTACTCTCCTCTCATTCCCCTGCTCAAAGGATGTTTGAGGAGACTGGAGAGAATGAAACAGCAGGTGCATTTTATCCCAATAAAACTCCTCCAAAGAATCACCATGGCCCTCTGCTCCCTAGCCAGGATCTGGTCCCAGACCTACCTCTGTTCCCTCGCAATATTGCCTGGTTCAGTGCTTGACCCCCAGGTAACCTCCATCCTGTGGATTTCTACTGTGTTGACAGTAAATAACATTTACAATGTTATACTATACAATGTTATAGTATGCCAAAGGTATTTTTGTTGTTGCTTTTTTTCATGACAGAGGTATGAAGATGAGTCTCCTATATTTATTAAGATTCACTTATAAAGGCATCAGAGAGCTCTTGAGAACATTCCAAGGTCACCAAATGCTTTCTCAAAATGCCTTTCCTCAGAGAATATTTAAAGGTAAGGAGCTAGAGGGAAAAAGGACTGCGCATGACCTGTCATTACTGGAGACTTGGAGTTGCTATAATTTTTAGCTATGATACTAATAATAGTCATCATTTATTGAACATCCACAGAGTGTCAGGCGCTGTGCAGAGTTCTCTACATGTGTTACCTCATTTAATCTTCAGAACATTCTATGAAGCAGTCAGAAGGACAGATGTCAGGGTTACTCCACAAGGAGAGACAAACGTCTTTGAAAATGTAATGAACTGGAGAAAATTGTTTATCAGGACTTCCAGGGAGAGTGTTGACTGGCTTGGAAAGAAGATGTTGATGAGCTACTTGGAGTGGGAGGGAAAGCCCAAGACCCCTATTATGCTTGTTAAGGATTGTGGTCTGATGAACTACAAGGCCTTTGTTTTGCCCTGTAGGGACCCTGCCTTTCCTCTAAATAGAAATTAAATAATCATTCAAAGAATATCCTTTTGAAGGAGCAAAAAGAATCACTGACTTCCCAGAACAGGCACATGTCCCTATCCAGCCCTGGATGTAGGTTCCAGTCACTGCAATATACTCACTGGGACACTGAGCCTCGAGAGGGGTTCCTACCTTGCTGGTGAGACCCCAGCTACTGGAGCAGGAGGCCTTGAATCGGATTTGGGTCTGATTCCACAGCCATTGCACTGGGCAATGGGGTAACTGGTTTTCTCTATAGTATAAGGGTAGAAGACATGTCAAAAATGACTGCTCAGGGGATAAGAGTCAATGGTTATAAACTGATTTTTATAATAATTTAAAAAATAATAACCTGTCCAGTAGGGGAAGGGAAAAAAGAACATGTATTGATCTTTAGGTGGAAAATAAATAAAAGTGTAGATAAAAAGTAAATATTACTGAGAATTCCACCATCTAGAGATAACACTGCTAATGTTTTAGCACATTTCATTCTATATTTCCTATTTTTAAAAGATACAATCACACATACACCCATAAACACATGCATATAACTTGCTGTTTACATTCCAGCATGTATATATGAAAAAAGTATGTATATATGTGTATGCCTGCCTGCTAAGTCTCTTCAGTCATGTCCAAGTTTGTGTGACCCTAGGAACTAAAAAGCCTCTTGATGAAAATGAAAGAAGAGAGTGAAAAAGTTGGCTTAAAGCTCAACATTCAGAAAACGAAGATCATGGCATCTGGTCCCATCACTTCATGGGAAATAGATGGGGAAACAGTGGAAACCGTGTCAGACTTTTTATTTTTGGGGGCTCCAAAATCACTGCAGATGGTGATTGCAGCCATGAAATGAAAAGACGCTTACTCCTTGAAAGAAAAGTTATGACCAGCCTAGATAGCATATTCAAAAGCAGAGACATTACTTTGCCAACAAAGGTCCATCTAGTCAAGGCTATAGTTTCTCCAGTGGTCATGTATGGATGTGAGAGTTGGACTGTGAAGAAAGCTGAGCATTGAAGAATTGATGCTTTTGAACTGTGGTGTTGGAGAAGACTCTTGAGAGTCCCTTGGACTGCCAGGAGTTCCAACCAGTCCATTCTAAAGGAGATCAGCCCTGGATGTTCTTCGGAAGGAATGATGCTAAAGCTGAAACTCCAGTACTTTGGCCACCTCATGCCAAGAGTTGACTCATTGGAAAAGACTCTGATGCTGGGAGGGATTAAAGGCAGGAGGAGAAGGGGATGAGAGGATGAGATGGCTGGATGGCATCACCCACTCGATGGACATGAGTTTGAGTGAACTCTGGGAGTTGGTGATGGACAGGGAGGCTGGCGTGCTGCAATTCATGGGGTCTCGAAGAGTTGGACACCACTGAGCGACTGAACTGAACTGAACTGATGGACTGCATCTTGCCAGGCTTCTCTGTCTACCTTTAAATATTCTTGTCTCCAGACAAGAATAGTGGAGTGGGTTGCCATTTCCTTCTCCAGGGGATCTTCCCCACCTAGGAATCGAACCAGTGTCTCTTATGTCTCCTGCATTAGCAGGTGGATTCTTTACTATTACTGCCACTTAGGAAGCCCATATATGTGTATCAATACATGTATTCATACAGACTTGAAAGCTTTATTTTATAGGCTATTTTTTCTACTTGGAATGAAAAAATGCTTTGTGGGTTTAAATGAAATTTTCATTAAAAATTTTTACTGGCTGTGAAATATTCCAACATATGGATGTAATTAAACTTTTTTTAAAAAACTGAGATATAATTGACATATTATATTAGTTTCAAGTATATAACATAATGATTTGATATCTGTATTCATTGCAAATGATCACCACAATGTCTTATTAACATATAGCACCACACACAGCTATAGTTTTGTGGGGTTTTTTGATGAAAACTTTTAAAATTGACTCCCTTAATAACACTTTCTTTTGAGGCCTATTATTTTGATTGGCAAAAATCTGCTTAATCTCCTTCCTATAGCTTAGCCTTCAGTTAGAGAGCTAAACATCTCCACTGTTGATCTCTAAGGAGATGAGCACGAGAAATGGCAAGACCCAGGTGTGTTAATGCTAACTGTTTTACTAGTTATAGAACATTGAATGGGTTCCTTAATATTCGAGTTCCATTTTGTTCATCTGAGCAAAGGTTCAGTTAGGAATTTGAGGACAGACAACTGAGTTCAAATTCCAGCTTCCTCTTCTACTAAGTAAACACTTAAAATGAATTGCTTAGCCTAAGACTCTATTTCATCACCTGTAAAGTGGAGAAATTAATGGTGTTATACATGAATATGTTGCTTGTAAAACATTTAACATAAGTGCCAACCATGTGGTATGCACTAATAACTCTTAGCTATTATTATTATTATTCTCTGTACAATGAAGATAAATAGAATCTGCCTTGGCATTTTACAGGGACTTGGTGACCATCAATTGAGATCACTTATACTAAAGGGCCTTGACCTTGTAAATTGCAAGTGATGACTGTGTAGAGAACAAGGGATGAATGTGCCTCCCAGAGAAACAGCAACGCTTTCCAAGGACTTCTTTAAACTTAATCTCACAATCTTTTCTGCATTCAGTCTAAGCCTAGCTCTACCATTTCCATAGGACAGCTATAGGTACCTACCTCTGTGTAGTTATTGCAATGTGTATTAATAGATCAACAGCGCAGTAATTGAAAAAAGAAAGTGAAAGTGTTAGTCGCTCAGTGGTGTCCAACTTTTTGCGACCCCATGGACTGTAGCCTGACAGATTCCTCTGCCCGTGGAATTTTCTGGGCAAGAATACTGGAGTGGGCTGCCATTCCCTTCTCCAGGCAATCTTCCTGATCCAGGGTTCAATCCAGGTCTCCTGCACTGCAAGCAGATTCTTTATCATCTGAGTTGCCAGGGAAGCAGACGTGGGCTAGGGCCTTGGGAATTTTCATTTTCCATTTTCCATTCTGGGAATTCTATTGAAGATTAAGCATTCACTCATATCCATGTAAAGGGAGAATCTGATTCACCATATTTTAGGTACCTCATAGAAGGAGAGTTATTAGAAAAACATCCAACCATCACTCCTGCTGGTGATATAACCTATTCATGGAAGAAACTGTACTTTCCAGATGAAGTTATAATAGCAGTCTTAATGTTTTCTCTCACTGTCCCTTTCTGTTCAGTTCATTTCCGTTTAGTCACTCAGTCGTGTCTGACTCTGTGACCCCATGGACTGCAGCACGCCAGGCTTCCCTGTCCATCACAAAAATCTGGAGTTTACTCAAACTCATGTCCATTGAGTTGGTGATGTCATCCAACCATCTAATCCTCTGTTTTCCCCTTTTCCTCCTGCCTTCAATCCCTTCCAGCATCAGGATTTTTTCAATGAGTCAGCTCTTCGCATCAGGTGGCCAAAGTATTGGAGTTTCAGCTTCAGCATCAGTCCTTCCAATGAACATTCAGGACTTGTTTCCTTTGGACTGGTTGGATCTCCTTGCAGTCCAAGGGACTCTCAAGAGTCTTCTCCAACACCACAATTCAAAAGCATCAATTCTGCAGCACTCAGCTTTCTTTATAATTCAACTCTCACGTCCATACATGGCTACTGGAAAAACCATAGCTTTGACTAGGTGGACCTTTGTTGGCAAAGTAATGTCTCTGCTTTTTAATATGCTATCTAGGTTTGTCATAGCTCTTCATCAAAGGAACAAGCATCTTTTAATTTCATGGCTGCAGTTACCATCTGCAGTGATTTTAGAGCCCCCCAAAATAAAGTATCTCACTATTCCCATTCTTTCCCCATTTCTTTGCCATGAAGTGATGAGATCAGATGCCATGATCTTAGTTTTTAAATGCTGACTTTTAAGCCAGCTTTTTCACTCTCCTCTTTTACTTTCATCAAGAGGCTCTTCAGTTCCTCTTCACTTTCTGCCATAAGGGTGGTGTCTTCTGCATATCTGAGGTTACTGATATTTCTCCCAGAAATCTTGATTCCAGCTTGTGCTTCATCCAGTCCAGCATTTCACATCATGTACTCTGCATATAAGTTAAATAAGCAGGGTGACAATACACAGCCTTAATGAACCCCTTTCCCAATTTGGAACCAAATTTCTCTTCAAGAAAATCAGAGATACCAAGGGAACATTTCATGCAAATATGGGCACAATAAATGACAGAAATGGTATAGACATAACAGAAGCAGAAGATAGTAAGAAGAGGTGGCAAGAAGAACTATACAAAAAAGATCTTAATGACCCAGATAACCATGGAACATCACCAGATGGCCAACACCAAAATCAGATTGATTATATTCTTTGCAGCCAAACATGGAGAAGCTCTATATAGTCAGCAAAAACAAGACCAGGAGCTGACTGTGGCTCAGATCATGAAATCCTTATTGCCAAATTCAGAATTAAATTGAAGAAAGTGGGGAAAACCACTAGACCATTCAGGTATGGTCTAAATCAAATCCCTTATGATTATACCGTGGAAGTGAGAAATAAATTTAAGGGACTAGATCTGATAGACAGAGTGCCTGATGAACTGTGGATGGAGGTTCATGACATTGTACAGGAGACAGGGATCAAGACCATCCCCAAGAAAAAGAAATGCAAAAAAGCAAAATGGCTGTCTGAGGAGGCCTTACAAATAGCTGTGAAAAGAAGAAAAGTGAAAAGCAAAGGAGAAAAGGAAAGATATACCAATTTGAATGCAGAGTTCCAAAGAATAGCAAGAAGAGATAAGAAAGCCTTCCTCAGTGATCAATGCAAAGAAATAGAGGAAAACAATAGAATGGGAAAGACTAGAGATCTCTTCAAGAAAACTAGACATACCAAGGGAACACTTCATACAAAGATGGGCTCAATAAAGGACGGAAACGGTATGGACCTAACAGAAGCAGAAGATATTAAGAAGAGGTGGCTAGAATACACAGAAGAACTGTACAAAAAAGATCTTCATGACCCAGATAATCATGATGATGTGATCACTCACCTAGAGCCAGACATCCTGGATTGTGAAGTCAAGTGGGCCTTAGGAAGCATCATTATGAACAAAGCTAGTGGAGGTGATGGAATTCCAGTTGAGCTATTTCAAATTCTAAAAGATGATGCTGTGAAAGTGCTTCACTCAATATGCCAGCAAATTTGGAAAACTCAGCAGTGGCCACAGGACTGGAAAAGGTCAGTTTCCTTTCCAATCCCAAAGAAAGGCAATGCCAAAGAATGCTCAAACTACCACACAATTGCACCCATCTCTCACGCTAGTAAAGTAATGCTCAAAATTCTCCAAGCCAGGCTTCAGCAATACGTGAACTGTGAACTTCCAGATATTCAAGCTGGATTTAGAAAAGGCAGAGGAACCAGAGATCAAATTGCCAACATCTGTTGGATCACAGAAAAAGCAAGTGAGTTCCAGAAAAACATCTATTTCTGCTTTATTGATTATGCTAAAGCCTTTGACTGTGTGGATCACAAGAAACTGTGGAAAATTCTGAAACAGATGGGAATACCAGACCACCTGACCTGCCGCTTGAGAAATCTGTATGCAGGTCAGGAAGCAACAGTTAGAACTGGACATGGAACAACAGACTGGTTCCAAATAGGAAAAGGAGTACATCAAGGCTGTATACTGTCACCCTGCTTATTTAACTTATATTCAGGGTACATCATGAGAAACGCTGGGCTGGAAAAAGCACAAGCTGAAATCAAGATTGCTGGGAGAAATGTCAATAACCTCAGATATGCATATGACACTACCCTTATGGCAGAAAGCAAAGAATTAAAGAGCCTCTTGATGAAAGTGAAAGAGGAGATTGAAAAAGTTGGCTTATAGCTCAACATTCAGAAAACGAAGATCATGGCATCTGGTCCCATCATTCCATGGGAAATAGATGGGGAAACAGTGGAAACAGTGGCTGACTTTATTTTGGGGAGCTCCAAAATCACTGCAGATGGTGACTGCAGCCATGAAATGAAAACACGCTTACTCCTTGGAAGAAAAGTTATGACCAACCTAAACAGCATATTAAAAAGCAGATACATTACTTTGTCCACAAAGGTATGTCTAGCCAAGGCTATGGTTTTTACAGTAGTCATGTAAGGATCAGAGAAGGCAATAGCAACCCACTCCAGTACTCTTGCCTGGAAAGTCCCAGGGTTGGAGGTAGGCTGCAGTCCATGGGGTCGCACAGAGTCGGACACGACTGAAGCGACTTAGCAGCAGCAGCAGCGTGTATGGATGTGAGAGTTGGACTGTAAAGAAAGCTAAGTGCCGAAGAATTGATGCTTTTGAACTGTGGTGTTGGACAAGACTCTTGAGAGTCCCTTGGACTGCAAGGAGATCCAACCAGTCCATCCTAAAGGAGATCAGTCCTGGGACTGATGCTGAAGCTGAAACTCCAATACTTTAGCCACCTGATACGAAGAGCTGACTCATTTGAAAAGACTCTGATGCTAGGAAATTTTGAGGGCAGGAGAAGGGGACGACATAGGTTGAGATGGTTGGATGGCATCACTGACTTAATGGACATGAGTTTCGGTAAACTCCGGGACTTGGTGATGGACAAGGAAGCCTGGTGTGCTGTGGTTCATGGGGTCCTAAAGGTGGGACACGACTGAGCGACTGAAATGAACTGAACTGAAAACCGAACTGAACCATGATGGTGTGATCCCTCACCTAGAGCCAGACATCCTGGAATGTGAAGTCATGCTTAGGAAGCATCACTATGAACAAAGCTAGTGGAGGTAATAGAATTCCAGTTGAGCTATTTCAAATCCTAAAAGATAATGCTGTGAAAGCGCTGTACTCTATATGTCAGCAAATTTGGAAAACTCAACAGTGGCCATAAGACTGGAAAAGATCAGTTTTCGTCCTGATCCCAAAGAAAGGCAATGTCAAAGGATATTCAACCTGCCACACAATTGCACTCTTCTCACATGCTAGCAAAGAAACGTTTAAAATTCTCCAAGGGAAACTTCTACAGTACGTGAACCGAGAACTTCCATTGTTCAAGCTAGATTTAGAAAAGGCAGAGGAACCAGAGATCAAATTGCCAACATCCACTGGATCATAATAAAAGCAAGAGTTCCAGAAAAAACATCTACTTCTGCTTTATTGACTATGCCAAAGCTTTGGACTTTGTGGATCACAACAAACTGTGGAAAATTCTTAAAGAGATGGAAATACCAGATCACCTAACCTGCCTCCTGAGAAATCTGTATGCAGGTCAAGAAGCAACAGTTAGAACCGGACATGCAAAGCCAATACAGTATTGTAAAGTAAAATAAGGTAAAAATGAAAAAGAAAAAAAAAAAAAAAAAGAACCAGACATGGAACACTGTCCCTTTAAACTTGCTCAATGAGGGCAATTCTATCCTTACCACTGGATATAGTTTTTCCTCTCCGTTATAGATAATATAAAGCATTATTCTTTCTATTAGACTATCCAAACTGATGTATTACTAACCTGGCAGGCTACAGTCCATGGGGTTGCAAAGAGTCAGGCATGACTGAACAACTATCACTCAATCTTTATTTAAAGATAAGAATTCTATCCTCCTCCGCCATCTAGAGCTGGTCACAAGCAGGTGTCCAGCCTTCAGGAAGGAGGATGTGGTCAGTTTCTCTTTCCTTGCTCATCTCTGCTCCTTCTTAATACCTGCTGGCTTTTACTCTTCTAGGAACAGAGGAGTAAGGAGGGGAGGAGAAGAAAGGAACAGTTACTTGGCCAGGATTCTTGTAAAATGTCATCACCTTTTCTGGGACTGACAAAGGTGTCATTCAGATGCTTTCATGTATTCTTGGGCAGCCTCCTTGCTGGCTTGCAACGTGAGCAGGTGTCACTCATTTGGTGACAGACCTAACTCCCCATTCAGACCTGGCTCTCCTGAGGCCCGCTCCAAACTCCCTTTCCCTCTAGGAGTCCCAGTTTATCCTCCACTCACATCCCAGGCGTCCTCTGAGCAGGACTTAAAGTGGCTATTAGGATGGTTCTCTCTTGTGTGGCCCACAGTGGGTTAATAGAAACACTCGTGCCCACTTTGCTCCAATAAATTGAATGCAGACCAATCCTAATGACAGCACTCTTCACCGTTGCCAAAGATGCTTGCCGGTCCCTCTTTGCTGATCCTTAAGACTTCCAGGGCGAGAGTCAAGTCAGACATCAGTCCCCTGTCCCCACCCCTACTGACCCCCAGCTGTAGTGAACTGTTCATGAGTGGCCTATTGAAGCCCTCCCTTCCCTACCCTTGATCCTTTGATGGGAATCACAGCACAGCTCTCACCAAGAAAATACTCCTCATGGAATCCTCTCTCTGTTTCCACTTCTAGACCCTTTCATTTATTCCATTGAGCGAGGTGTTTAGCCTCATGAAACTGGTCTTTGTTATTTGATTGAAATTCTGCATCTTGGCACCTTACTTTGGAATTTCATATCTATTATATTTTGGTGGTTCATATGAAGTTTGAATTTAGCATCTGGATAGGCCAGTGAAAACTGAATTAAGTCAGCTTCCTTTTTCATACCTTCAACATTAATGCCTACTCAACCAAGACAATTGCCTTTTCCAGGCAAGGCTGTCCATGTGGGAGTTGTAAGGAATACCACACTCATTAGGGAAGTACAACTCACTGGTCCCCTGAGTTGTCAAAGAAGAAATGTGTAATTTAAAATATCTGATCAGGAAAGCCCCAATTTGTGGGTTATAATAAAGAACTTTGTGGTTTTGATTTAAAACTTTGAAGATTTGTGAATTTGGTGGGGAGTATATTTGGATTCGGAGAAGGCAATGGCAACCCACTCCAGTACTCTTGCCTGGAAAGTCCCATGGACGGAGGAGCCTGGTGGGCTGCAGTCCATGGGGTCGCTAAGAGTCAGGCATGACTGAGCGACTTCACTTTCACTTATCACTTTCATGCATTGGAGAAGGAAATGGCACCCCACTCCAGTATTCTTGCCTGGAGAATCCCAGGGACGGGGGAGCCTGGTGGGCTGCCGTCTATGGGGTCGCACAGAGTCGGACACGACTGAAGCGATTTAGCTGCAGCAGCATATTTGGATTAAAGTCTCAAAACAGCAATAAGTGGGGATAGAAAAGTGAGTAAAATTTCTACAGTAACAAACATTATTTAAAAAAAATTTTATCCATAAGGTAAAATCACAAATGACCCAAATATTTACATTACTAAACTATATACTACTACATTTCTTTGTGAATTTGGGGGGCACTGGAATTAAGGCAAACATTAAAATATTATGAAGTCAAGAAAAAATAAGCTTGGGATTATCTGCCTTCAATTTCCAGATTCATAAAGGATCAATGTAAAAGTTTAAGTTGGCAGTGTTTACACTCCCTGTAAAGAGTCTGTATATGGTTCTAGGCCCTTGTTTCACAGAAGGATGCAGGTACCAGGCAGAGTGCTTAAGGCACTGGCCTCAAAATCCAATGGATATATGTCATTGTGGGTCTGAACCCCACTTCTACTGCAAGTAGATCTGCTTTTCAGGCTTCCCTGATGGCTCAGATGGTAAAAAAAATCTGCCTGAGATGCAGGAGACCTAGGTTTGATCCCTGGGTTGGGAAGATCCCCTGGAGAAGGGAATGGCTACCCATTCCAGTGTTCTTTCCTGGAAGATTCCATGAACTGAGGAGCATGACAGGCTGCAGTCCCGGGGTTGCAAAGAGTCGGACACAACTGAGAGTCTAACACAATGCACACTTCACAGAAAGATAAAGTATACAGTCAAGAGGCATAGTTTTAAAGAACCATCTGTCTCCAAAATTATTCAGTTAAAATTTGTGACTTAGTTATGGAAGCAAGTCCTAAAAGAAGAAAAATCTTTTGCTCCAGAAGTAAAATTGCCTACTAGAGAAACATACTTACTTCTAAGTAGAAGACTGGCATTGTTGTGTTATTTCATTCAACAGAAGAACTTCCTGCCTAGTGGGAGAGAGCTGGGAAAAACCATGAATGCTCCAACTGGTCACCTTTCCAGAATAGACTATTCCTCTGGAACCGAGACCAGCAAAAATCACATCACTCAGATCCAAACTAGGTGTAAGGACTAACTTTACAACCTGTGCAACCTGTGTTGCACAGGTGCCAAAGGAGGGCCCCTTTATATGTGAAAGTGTTCTGTATGCACTTCCTCAAGGTGAAGGTGAAGCTGAAGTCGCTCAGTCGTGTCCGACTCTTTGCGACCCCGTGGACTGTAACCTACTAGGCTTCTCTGTCCATGGGATTCTCCAGGCAAGAATACTGGAGTGGATTGCCATTTCCTTCTCCAGGGGATCTTCCCGACCCAGGGATCGAACCTGGGTCTCCCGCATTGGAGGCAGACGCTTTAACCTCTGTGGTGAAGTAATGCTAAGGAACTTAGATAAACAACTTGGGGTGAGGAAAATGTCACCATATCACTGCATTCATCTTAGGCCTATTTTCTAGTGGAATATAACTATTTTGAGCTGCTATTGCTCTCTGATATTGTGTGAGAGAACTGTGATACATTGTTCAGCTTGGAAAATTTCTACCTGTGTTATTATACATATTTTCATATTAATAGAGAAAATTACCATTAAAAGCAATTTGAATGAATTACAGTCACAGAGATCAGCCCTGGGATTTCTTTGGAAGGAATGATGCTAAAGCTGAAACTCCAGTACTTTGGCCACCTCATGCCAAGAGTTGACTCTTGGAAAAGACTCTGATGCTGGGAGGGATTTCAGGCAGGAGGAGAAGGGGATGACAGAGGATGAGATGGCTGGATGGCATCACTGACTTGATGGACGTGAGTTTGAGTGAACTCCGGGAGTTGGTGATGGACAGGGAGGCCTGGCGTGCTGCAATTCATGGGGTCACAAAGAGTCAGACATGACTGAACAACTGAACTGAACTGAACTGAACTGAGCTTTTGTTGTAATTTCTTCTTCATCTGTAATCCAGTATGGGCTCCTTCAGATTTCAAAACCATATTACTTATATAGTAGATTCCACAGAGAAAATAAGAACAGAAAAGAGAGAATGTGAATAAAAATCTTATTGGTTACATTAAACCAAGAGCATGTGGAACTTGACAGAAATAAAACAGAGAATTGTCATTATCATTAAAAGCAGTACCTGTCACATCTTAACTGGGCAATAGCCTGATGATGAGTTGAGCTCCTCTGCTTAGGTGACACCAATATTCACATCAAAAATTGGTAGTGCTATACAAGTCAAGAAGATATTTACCAGCATTTCTGGATTAAAAGTATCAGTCACTTCCAGAAACAGAAAATAACTCAGAAGTTTGAGAAAGAGGTCAAGAAGTGAAGACACGGTTCTTTACCAGCATGACCTGCAGGGCAAGGGTGCCACACACCTTCCCCTCTCCACATTCACACCAGGGAGGTGCCAGCTCTGTCTGCTTTCCTGCCTGATGACCCAAAGGCCTCCCTGCCCTTGTTCCCTCAGCTCCTCACCTCCACCAGGAGCTGCACTATTTAAACACCGGAAAAGGAGCGTTCCCTTCAGATGAACCTAGGCCCTGACCTGCTTACAACAGGCCTGACTATGCCAAGATCGCCCCCATGCCCACCCGCTCAGTAACCCTGAAACAGACTGGAGAGATAGATGGAGGCTTTTTCATTTTTTACACCCATCAAGTCACCTAGTCGTTCAACTCAGTAAATATATATTGAGTCCCTGCCATGTGCCAAGCACTGTGCTAGGCACGAGGGAAGAGTGGAGAGCAAACAAATGTCCTGCTCTCATGAATGCAGTTACAGTGGGTAACATGAGAGAGAGGCAAAGGGCACATAAATATATCGTATGACCAGTGGCAGGAAGTGCTATGAAGAATAAGTAAAATAAAGGAATACTGAGATGGACATGGGACTTCTCCTTGGTATAAAGCAGTCAGAGAACCCCCTGGCAAGGTGACATCTGAGCAGAGCATGGGACCCGTCTACACACCGCCTGTCTCATCCTCAGCCAGCTGCTCCTCCTCTGCTGCCACAGCAGGTGACGGGCCCCATGGCTCCCCATAGCCCATGGTTTCCCAGCCACAGGCCTAGAACATCGGGCTTCTCTCCCCAAACTCAGCTGAAAAGCCAAACTGCAGGGCCTTGTTTCTTGAGCATCTGCCAGTGGGGCCAAATGATGCCATCCAGAAACTCAGAGCCTTTAATTCCCCTGAATGAACTTTGACCAATGGTAGACAGGAAACCGGAGGATACCAGGCAGATAAGCCCTCTCCCTTGCTCCCTCTGAAGGACTATTTGGCTGCACAGTTTTGCCATACAGCCAGTCTAGAGTCAATCTGTGTGACAAGCCTGCTTACTGGGTGCTCTGGACTGGATCATGTTCTACAAAAAGATATGTGGAAGTCTCCCATGAATGTGACCTTATTTGGAAACAGGCTCTTTGCAGATGTAGTCAAGTCAAGCTGAGGTTATTAGGGTGGATCCCACTTCAATGCAACGGATGTCTTTGTAAGAAGAAGAAAAGACAGAGATGCACAGAATATGGTCATGTGCTGGTGGAATCAGCAACTGGGACGATGCATCTATAAGACAAGATCATCGAGGATTGCCAGCCAACACCAGAAACTAGAAGAGGCAAGAAAGGGTGTCCCTTATGGGTTTCAGATGGCCGGTGGCCCTGCCAACATCCGTGATTTTGGATGACTAGCCTTCAGAACTGTGAAACGATCTGTTTCTGCTGTTTTACGGGGTCCAGCTTGTGGTACTTTATTAAGCAGCTCTAGGAAACTAATGTACGGACTGACCAGCTATGCTGGATTGTATCTCCCAAATAAAGCCTAACAGTCCTTGCCTGTGACTCTGTTTTCCAGAGAAACATAACTATGACAATCAGAGACCTGAAGAAAGTGAAGGATGATATTTGAGAGGCTGAGGACAGAGATTATAGGAGAGAGAAGAGTTGATGCAAAGGCCCTGAGGTGGCAATGTACTTGATGTGTCAGAGGAACAAGAAGAAAGCCAGTGGGTTTGGGGAGTGAATAGGGGAAGGGTATCAAGGGATGAACTCAAAGAGGGAGCCAAAGACACCATCCCTGGAACTTTATAGGCCATAGAAAGGACTTAGGCTTTTTTTTTTAATAATATATAATTGAACTGTAATCTACATTTAGATAGTAAAATTAACAAATCATGACAGTATAATTTTATGAATTTTTTAATGTACTGCTATGGTCTGACTATATCTCCCCCTACCCCCTAGAACACATATGTTAAAATAACTCCCAAGGTGATGGTACTAGAAGGTGGAGCCTTTGGGAAGTGTTTAGGTCATGAAGGCAGATATTTAATTTATAAAAGAGGTCCAAGAATCTGCCTGCCAGTGCAGGAGACACAAGAAACGTGGGTTCGACCCCTCGGTCAAAAAGATCCCCTGATGGAAGAAATGGCAACCCAATATTCTTGCCTGGGAAATTCCATGGACAGGATAGCCTGGTGGGCTACAGTCCATGGAGTCACAAAGAGCTGGGCACCACTGAGCAACTGAGCGTGCACGCACGCACACACGCACACGAGGTCCAGAACAGTTCCCTTGTCCCCTTCTTCCTTGTGAGGGTGCACCAAAAAGCCTGTAATCCAGAAGAGGGTAATCGCCGTGTTTGTACTTTGATCGCAGACATCCCGCCTCCAGAACTGTGAGAAATAGATTCCCGTTAATAATTGGACTGGCCAGAACACTCATTTGGGTGGTCTGTAGTAGTGTACCAAAAACCCAAATGAACTTTTTGGCCAACCCATATAAGCTACCCAGTCTCCGGTGCCTTGTTAGCCCCAGATGGGCTAAGATACATGTGTTTAGCCTTGTGTGACCATCCATATCAAAATGTGGACTATTTCTCTACCCCAGAGAATTCCCTCCTGTCTTCCAGTCAATACAACCAATCCTGAGGTAATGACTATGCTCATTTTTATCGCTGCAGACTTGTTTGACCTGCTTTTGAATATTAAATAAATGGAACCATATAGTGTGTACTACTTTTGTTTGAAATGATGCTTTTGAGATTCATCCAAATTGATATATATTTGGAGAAGGAAATGGTAACCCACTCCAGTATTCTTGCCTGGAGAATCCCAGGGACAGAGGAGCCTAGTAGGCTGCCGTCTATGGGGTTGCACAGAGTCGGACACGACTGAAGCGACTTAGCAGCATATATATGTATATTTCACTTATTTTATTGCTGGGTAATATTTCATTTCCTGGATATATCACAATTTGTTACATATTCTCCTGCTGATAAATATTTGGGTTATTTGCAGTTTAGGTCTGTAGTGAATGAAGCTGCTAAGGATATTTATGTACCTTTTTTTTTTTTTAAACGTATCCAATCACTTCTCTTGGTCTAAACCCAAGAGTGTACTTTCTGGGTTAATAGGGGTAGGTTTATATGAACTTTATTAATTTTACAAAGTGACCGCACCACTTCACACTCCTGCCAGTGAGCGTGATAGTCCCCGTTACCGCATATCCTCACCAACGCTTAGGTTGTCGATCTCACTTTAGCCTTGTCTGGTATGTGTAAAGTTATTTAATAATGGTTTTAGTATGCTATGTCCTGACAGCTAAGGATAAGCTTCTTTTCATCTGCTCTTTGATCACTTAGACATCTTTCTTGAAGTACTTGTTCACATCTTTTTGTCCACATTTTATGTTTCTGTTAAGGCCATTTCCAAAGTCTGTATTAGTTATCTATTGTAGCATAACAAATGACTCTAAAACTCAACAGCTAAAACAGAAAACATTATTATCTGGCATCATCTAGGGGAACCTGACAGCAGCTCAGTTGAGCTCTGGTTCAGGGCCTCAGACGGCCAACGAGCTGTCAGCTGGGTTGTAGTCATCACCAGGATTGACTGGGGCCAAATAGTACACTTTTTTTTTTTAGGCCACGCTGTGCGGCATGTGGGATCTTACTTCCTCAAGCAGAGATCGAGCCCATACCCCTTGCCTTGAGTGCCCAATGTCTTAGCCACTGGACCTCGAGGGAAGTCCCGAGACTGCACTTCTAAGCTCACTCGCTTGAGCCTCATTGTGAATTTATGTATGATTTTTGTTAGGCTGGTAAAATATTGAAAAGCTTAGACACCCCACCACTCTCACTGACCTCTTGGTGCCCAGGATCTTAGGTTGAAACAGCACGTCTAAAGAAGTAGATAGTGGGAAAGAGAGACTCGAGCTCCCCCAATTAATTGTGGGAGGGGGGCAAGGAATGAGGGTTAGTAATCTAAAAATACTCAGGCTCAAAGAAATGTAACTGTTTGAAATGAGTCACTTTTATCAAGCTCCCACTCTCAGGAGCAGCTTAAAAGAATAACAGCAAAGTGTTTCTAGGCTTCTATAAATGGTCATTTGATCCAGCAATTTCACCTGTGGAAATTTATATCAAAATTAAAATCCACAATGTAGAAAACATTGTGTACAAAGATGCCACTGAAGCACCATTTATTAGAAGTCTAAATTGTGGAACTATTAAAGAAAATACCTATTCCCTCAAAAGAATTCCCTCAAATTAAAAGTAGTCATTGTAAGCGCTTAAGTAGTAATGTTATGGGAGAAGGCAATGGCACCCCACTCCAGTCCTCTTGCCTGGAAAATCCCATGGGCGGAGGAGCCTGGTGGGCTGCCGTCCATGGGGTCGCTAAGAGTCGGACATGACTGAGTGACTTCACTTTCACTTTTCACTTTCCTGCATTGGAGAAGGAAATGGCAACCCACTCCAGTGTTCTTGCCTAGAGCTGCCGTCTATGGGGTCGCACAGAGTCGGACACGACTGAAGTGACTTACAGCAGCAGTAATGTTATAGGAAATGCTGAAATTGTAACGTTAGGTGGAAAATGATGAAAATTATTACAATGTGATGGTATTTATTTATGCACAGAGGAACAGATTGGAAAGGAAAAGTATAGTACATGAGTTAGAAATAATAGGGTAATTCCCCCCGCTTCCCAAATTTTCTGTTTATTTTTAAAATTTCAGACATCTAAAAATAACAATTGCCATCCCTATTTTAAACATTGAATTTGATGAAATAAAAGCAAAACAAATTACCTTATTTTTCCTTTATTTATTTATTTTCCTCAGCTTTCTCATATGAAAATGTTCAAACCTACAGAAAAGCTGGGAGACTAGAACATAAATCCGTGTATATTTTTCACCTAGATTTACCAACTGTCACCCCATTTGTTTTCTCTCTCTTTGTATAATATGCACACATTATTTCCAACCATTTGAGAGTAAGTGGCAGACACTTTAACACCATGGTCTTAAATACTATCACAAGGATCATCTCAGAGCAATGACATTCTTCTACCTTCTACAATTACCACATTTGAGAAATGTAACATTGTTATATCCTATTATCCAATATAAAGTGTTATATTCAAATTTCCCTAGTATACCAAAAAAATCATTTTTGTCTTTTGCTTGTTTGTCTCTGTCTTTCACAAGATTCAAATAAGGGTCACAAATTGCATTCAGTTGTTATGCATCTTCAGTTTCTTTTGATCTAAAACAACCCCCTCAACAGTGATTTTTTTTTTTTTTAATTTTTCATGGCTTTGGGTACTTTAAAGACTCTAAGCCAGTTATCTTGCACAACATCCTTCAATTTAGATGTGTCTGACTCTTTCCTCGTGATTAGAAATGACTTGAATTTCTTGGCTATACTCAGCAATCTTCTTTTTCATGGAAAGATTTTACTCTTTCTCATGTCCTGTGAAAATAGGAAAATCTTTAATGTGTTTGTTAGAGATCAACTGGAGATTTTGTTTGGGTGCAGTATTAGTTGCCCTCAGGTATGTATATCGAATTTCATAATTTTGTCCTCCAGAAAATAGTAACTAAGAACAAGCAGCTTAAGAAATCCAAGCATTTTTGAGAGCCACTATAAGTAAACTCTAAGTCCCACAGCAGAAAGAAGGGGTCCGTCTGCTTTTTAACCACCCATGTGCTAAGTCACTTCAGTTGTGTCCAACTCTGCGACCCCATGGACTATAGCCCACCAGGCTTCTCTGTCCATGGGATTCTCCAGGCAAGAATACTGGAGTGGGTTGCCATGCCCTCCTCCAGGGGATCTTCCCAACCCAGGGATCAAACCTGCGTCTCATGTCTCCAGCATTGGCAGGCAGGTTCTTTACCACTAGCACCTCCTGGGAAGCCCCTTAACCACCCATGGCTAATCTATATAAAAGGAATGTTTCCTATTCTTTATTTCCTTATATTTTCCAGGTTGGTCTGTAAACCAAACAGGGAGTCAGTTGGTCATAGATTTAAAGATACTAGGGCACAGTCCTAGAGGATAAAATCATTTGCTTAGCCAGTGTTTAAGTGGTAACAGTGTGTGTGCCTTCAACAATGTTTTTAGAACTTTTGAGTCCTGAAAATACCTGACTTCTGAACTAAGCAAGCAGAATCTAGGCAGAGGAAAGTCTAAATTTTCTTTATAAGTTTGCATGCTATGGCTGCCAATAAATCACACAAATTCATATACATAAGGGCCATGGCAAAGATGTTGAGTTCATGATAAGTTCCTCTTACTTGAGACTTACAAGTCTGGGACCTACTGCTAGAAAAGGCCTTCTGAATGCATCCAAGGCATTGGCTTATCCCCAGGGATGACAAAATTTTTTGAACCTGTGCCATCACTCTTACCTCATTTGCTCATAACAGCTACTGATAATTAATCACAGTATTCTTTCCGATTAGCCTGGACACTACCCTAGAAAATTTCCCAGCACAGCACTACAAGCAAATTAGTAATAATTTGAAGTCAGCACATAAGATAAATCTTTACAACACTTAAGAAGATTTTTTTTGAAATCCCATCTATTTTTGGCTTCTCAACTTCACCTCCACATGAATGGCAAGAACCTGGAACAATGTTTCTTATGAGTGACCTACGAATAACTGACAAACTTGTAATCAGAGCATGTTGACAAGGTGATCTAACAAGGGAAGGAAAGGAGAGTGTATTAGTTAGGGCTATTTGCTGTGACATATTGGCCTCAAACTCTGTAATAGCTGAATCACAATAGAAGGTTATTCCTTGCTTGTGAAATAATCCAGATTGGTTCCAGGTTGGGGGGATGGGAGTGTGTGAGTTTATTCTATGGGTATGATTCCATTTACAGGACATTCTGGAAAAGGTTAAACTAGAAAGACAGAAAACAGATCCAAGATTGCTAAGAGCTGAGTATAACTGGGGATTCCTTGACTACAAAAGAAATGTTTGAGATAATGATCCTATTCTCTATCTTGAGTATGATAGTAGTCATTGAGTATGATAGTAGTCATACAACTTTATGTTGTATGAACTGAACACTAAAAACTGTGCATTAAAAAAGATGATTTTAAAGTTGTGTGTAAACATATACTTGGCCTTGTCACACAGCGTGTGGAATGGTAATTCCCTGACCAGGAATCTAACCCAAGTCCCTTGCATTGGAAGCACATAGGCTTAACCACTGGACCACATGGGAAGTCCCTGTTTCAAGATTTTGATTGTGCAGGCATGGGTGTCCCAACCACTGCATTGTTAAAAGTGGTCAACTTTGTATTAATTGTAGAAAATAGGGGAAAAAATTGTTTATTGAATCAACTTTGGCAAACCTAATCAGCTATTTTAGTAATAAGTGTATATTTGAGCCAAGCATATGGAAATGGTAAAAACTGGGGAAATGAAGGTGAATATATATAGGCAAAGTAAACACTTAAAAAAAACAAAGACTTGTTTCTTTTTTTAAAACATTTTTATTGAGGCATAGTTGATGTACAATATTTACAATATTATATTAGTTTCAGATGTATTACATAGTTTTTCAAATTTTATAGACTTGGCGCAGTGCTGGCCCCTGGCAGGCACAGCTGGGTCCTGGGGTCTGGCTGCAGGGCCCGGTGGTCCCACAGCTGGTGACAGGCTGGTTCCTGACATAGCTGCCTGCAGGGTCTGGGGCACCCCAAAGCTTGCATTGGTCTACTGGTGAGTGGAGCCAGATCCCAAGGCAGCTATCTAAAGGGCCCAGAGTGTCTCAAGGCTGGTATTGGCCTGTTGGTAGGTGGGGCCAGGGCCCAGCCAGACCCAGAGCTGGTGCTGGACTTCTGGCAGGCTGTGGGGCTGTGGTTGTTCCGGGGCTGGGGTCTGTCGAGGCTGGCTTCGAGCAGGTTTGCTGGTGGGCAGGGCCAGGACCCAGGGAACATGGGGGCTGACTTCTGCCAGCTGGAGAGTGGAACTGGTTCCCAGGGTCTCTGGCTGCAGGGATCTGGGGGTCCTGGGTTTAGTGCCTGCATGCTGGTGTGGGGGGCTGCGTCTTGCGCCTCTGGTGGGCAGGGCCATGTCCCGGTGCGGCTGTGGTCTCAGCCTGTCTGTTGGTAGAGGGGGCTGTCTCCTCGTCTAGTTGCTTGGCCTGAGGTGTCTCTCAATGCTGGTGTCCCCAGGTTGGTGAGCAGTGAGGCTAGTAAGCTAGAGGGAGGGCTCCAAAGTGATGGCTGCCTGCCCCACTGTCCGTGTGGTAGAGCAGCTCCCAGAAATGGCTGTCACCAGTGTCTGTGTATCCAAGGTGAGTTCTAATTGCTCGCTGCCTCTCTAGGAGACTCTTCAAGATCAGCAGGTAGGTCTGACCCAGGCTCCTTTCAAATGACTGTTTCTCCTCCTGGGACCCGGAACATGTTAGAGTTTATCTGTGTCTTTTAAGAATGGAGTCTCTATTTCCCATAGCCTTCTGGGTTTCCCAAAAGCAAGCTCTACTGGGGGGCGGGGGTGGCGGAGAGGGGGGCGAAGTGGGACTCAGACCCTAACTCCTTGGGAAGAACCTCTGCAATTATGATTATCCTCTGTAATTGTAATTATGGGTGGTCCACCTGGAGCTATGAGTCACTATGCCACAACTCTGTCCCACCTACCCATCTCATTGTGGCTCTTTCTTTGCGTCTTTAGTTGTAGAAGATCTTTTCTGGTAGGTTCCAGTCTTCTTAATCAGGAGTTTTTCTGTTAATAGTTGTAATTCTGATGTGCCCATGAGAGGAGGTGAGCTCAGGGTCTTTCTATACCACCGTCTTGGGAACTCGCCAAAGTCTTGTTTCCAACATAATTCCACCTTCTTATTAATGAGTGTGCCATCTACACATCCATCTGTCTTATTTCCTAAATCTCAGGGGCAGGTTGTCCATTTTGTTCCTTTGCTACCAGATTGAATTTTTTTCAAGAAATTTTATAAATGCCTTATAAAATTATGCCAATTTAAAAATAGAGGCTAAAAATCATTATAATGTGATGAAATATTCTTAGAAGATCTTTTCTGGTAGGTTCCAGTCTTCTTAATCAGGAGTTTTTCTGTTAATAGTTGTAATTCTGATGTGCCCATGAGAGGAGGTGAGCTCAGGGTCTTTCTATACCACCGTCTTGGGAACTCGCCAAAGTCTTGTTTCCAACATAATTCCACCTTCTTATTAATGAGTGTGCCATCTACACATCCATCTGTCTTATTTCCTAAATCTCAGGGGCAGGTTGTCCATTTTGTTCCTTTGCTACCAGATTGAATTTTTTTCAAGAAATTTTATAAATGCCTTATAAAATTATGCCAATTTAAAAATAGAGGCTAAAAATCATTATAATGTGATGAAATATTCTCTAATGATCTATTATTAATTACAATTATGATACTCTAGATTATAATATACATATTTATTTAACAACAGAAAGATTACATTATAGTTTTATTTCTAGACCACTAAAAGAATGCTTATTTAACAGTTAAATTCCAGCCCTTCAAGGGATCTTAAAATCAATGTATATTTAATATGATTATGACCTTGTCTGAATTTATCCATTACATTATGGTTTTTATTACACTACTTGAGCAGCCAGTTCACATGTAACAAGTTCTTTTTTTTTCTTATGGAAATAAACAATCACCCAAAGGCAGAAAGGTATTAAAAGGACTGGATAGTCATCCGTCAGACTTTATTTGCCCCATGTCCTACCATCCTAGTTCAGTATTTAGTCAGAAAGATCACAGTTCCCTGAGGAAGGCCATTGTCATTCACTGACTCAAGGTTATGTGAAGGTCTCTCACGGGGCAGCTTGGAGAGCTTCCTAGCCAGACTTTGTGTCTCTGGGCTTTCTAAAAAGTTAAAACTTAAAATACACTGTGGATTTCAGAGGTCTCCATTGTGGTCTTCAAACTAGAGCTTGTGCCCAAATTGCGGGAACAGTGTGTTAGACAGTTTTAAGGGGAGTGATTTCCAGCCCCTCAGAGTCTGTATTACTTCTGCTTAAATCTGATCTGCCTGAGCACTTATGCTCGATCAAGGCATTGTGCCTGGTCTTTCTAAGCTCGTCACTCCCAGCACCTCTATCCTACTTCCTAAAATAAGGCCGACCTCTCACCCATCTGGAGTCCTGCCAGCGGGCCTGATTGCAGGCTGTGAGTGCCCACAGGGACACTGCCTTGATCAAAGCACTGACTGATTTGTGTTCCAGCTGTGTGATTTCAAGAAAGAGATAAACATTTCATGATTATCTGCTGATCAGTATTACATTCTCAAGTCTCTAGAACATGTATCAGAAGTGAGTTAGTATTTTATATTTTCTTGGACAGTCATCCAGACTCATAAGAGAAAATTTGTGATAAGCTACGACATAAACATAATTTGACACTGTATATTCATTTCTTACTTGGATGCATTTCCTGCTTGTTCTTGCTCAGCCACTTTCTACCAGTTTATTCTACCCTATGATGTACTTATTAGATATCAGCTTAACAAGAATATTTGTGGATTCTACTATAAACAGTCATTAATATGATTTTCATAAATTCAACATGTAAAAATAGCCAATCGTTTGTTTTTGCTGTCAAGTTCCACAGAATCTTATATTTTAGCAATAAATGATACGTATCTATTAATATATGGACTAATTAAAAAGGAAAAAGGATCCATCCATCTCATTAAGAGATATAGTTCCAGTAACACTTTACTTATTATGATAACCAGTATCAATTTTAATAATGCATTTATGTCATTATATTTAGTTGCTTACTAATAATGGTGATGATAATTTAATCCAGAAGAAAGAGTTAACACTCGGCTTTACCATTTCAAGAAGCAAATATTTTAAATTTCAGCATATACATAATTTTTGTTGCAGGAAAGTATGATAAAATGATTCACTTTTTAAACTTTCAAATATCAAAAAATTCAATGGGTAAAGTAGACATACAAGTTCAAGGGGGAACAGGAAATGTAAATGTTCCTAATGTTGAAAGAGACTTCATATTTTTATTGAGATATAATTGACATATGACATTTTAGGTTGAAGTGTACAACATAATAACTTGATATTTGCATATGTTGTGAGCTGATCACCACAGAAATCTAGCTAACATCCCCATACATAGTTAGAAATTTTTTCTTTTCAGAACTTATAAGATCTACTCTTTTAGCAACTTCCAAATATGCAGCACAGTACTATTAAATAGAGTCACCGTACTGTACATTATATTCTCATGACTTATTTTGTAACTGGAAGTTTATACCTTGTGATCAACCTCATACATTTTGTCTTACCCTGGCTCCCCACCTCTGGCAACCACCAATCTGTTCTTTGTATCTATAAATTCAAGTTTGTTGAGATTTCACATAAAAATGAGATTTTACAGTATTTGTCCTTTTCTCTGACTTTTATCACTTAGCATAATGCCCTCAAGGTCCATCCATGTGTCATAAATGGCATGTTCATGTGGTTTTAAGAGTAGTGACAGTGCATATAAAATTGCTTTGGTATTCAGATTATATTGTCTACATTAAAAAGAGTTAAGTCTCAGTGCAGGCCATCCCAAAATATGCTATGATGGCACATTGATTATTTTGAATTATATTGTTTGAGAAACAGTTGGTGCAAGAACACTCTGACCCTCCTTCTCTCTGTCTCCCTGGAAGCAGGAAATAAATCTGTCCTGTGAAATGTGCCCTCCCTGCCTCTGGAGGTAGAGACATAGCCTCATGGCTAGAGATAGGGAATTCAGAGCTGAGAAGCCTGTACAAACAAACCTGGTTGTTTTTTTGCTAATTTATTACCTTAAACCCAAGCTCTGTTTAGATTCTTCACTGATTAAGAATCCAAGCCTAAATTCCTTTGTTCTGTCCATTCCTTACACATTTGTTGTTTCTTTGTCTAAAAAGTATCAAAGCTGCCTGCTTTGGTCACTTGTTAGATCCTCTTTCTGTAAGATTCCATTTGTATGAGTGAAATCTGTTTTGTTTTTTTTTCTCTCCTGTTAATCTGTCTTATGTCAATTTAGTTACTAGATTAATCAAAACAAAACAAACAAAAAAAAAAAAACAAGAAGGGTAGCAAGGAAATTTCGCTCTTTCCAACAGAGTGGAGCAATAATAGGTTTTTGTTAAAAGCCTCAATATTATAATAGGACTACAGCCTTTGCTACTATATAAATCTATGAGGAAAACTTTTGGATGTTAACATAAAATGTTTGAGAAGGCACATTGTTTTTCAAAACTATTTTAGGGAATATGCAAGCCAAAAAATTCACTACTCTGATGAAATAAAATCAGTGGCCCCAGTGTTCTGTTCCCAGATCTATTGTAAAATTAAGCATTTCTTTCACTTTCTTCATTTGTGTTTATTTCTCTAAATATAAAATGGAAATAATAACTCTCCTTATGGTCAGAGATGTCTGCAGAATTCTTGCCAAAAAAAAAATCCCCTGTGTAATAGAAAGTCACATTGCTTGTTAATTTACTTGCAAACTACTGACAGATTACAAATAAAAACATTTACTACCTTGTTCTTTTTTAATATTTGTTAGAAGTTATTGCAGAAGAATCTGAAAATAAATGACCATCTACTATCCAAGAGTTCTAACAAGAAAGATAATTCAGAATCTCAGAGCTGGACTTCCCTCATAGTGCAGTGGATAAGGATCTACCTGCCAATGCAGGGGACACGGTTTCGATCCCTGGTCCAGGAAGATTCCACGTGCCTCAGGGCAGCTTAGCCTGTGTGCCACATATAGTGAGCTGTGCTCTAGAGCCCGTGAGCTGCAACCACCAAGATCATGTGCCACAACTACTCGAGCCTAGAGAAGCCACCGCAGTGAATAGCCTGAGATCCTCAAGGAAGAGTAGAGCCCACTCCCTGCAACTGGAGAAAGCCCGGGCAAAGCAGCAAAGACCCAGCACAGCCAAAAATAAATAAATAAATTAATTAATTAAAAAAAAGAATCTCAGAGCTTTAAGACAACAATTTCTAACTTTCTCTTTTAAAAAGCCTATTCCCTTTATTGTCTTAACATGACTATGTTTTACACGAATAAACACATCTTTTGAAAACAACAAAAATGTGAGACAAGTAGATACAAGAATTTTTAAAAGTTCATATTCCTAAATCTCCTCTTTGATGAGAGTTTTTAATAGTCTTCTGTAAGTTTATAGATATATAGTTTGCCCATACTTCAGTTTCTGTTCTCATTACTGAGTGATACTAACCTTGGTTCCTTCACTAAAGAAAAGGAATATTATTTTATTCATACATTTAACAAAAAATTTATTCAGAATTTCTCGTGGATTTAGCCTGTGCTAAATCATTGGGTAGGGCAGTGATATTGCTGCATGTTGGAATGTAAACTGTGCAGGATTGGGGGTGAAAGAGGAGATTAATACAATATCTTGGAACTTATATAGTCTGGAAGCAGATCTGGACATTCTGGAAAGAAATTGAACAGCTGTATAGCTATTTATATATGTCACTGGATGTCTTTAAGTAACTATTAACACTGAACATTTCTGGGAGTAATTATCCAGGCAGTGAAGACAACCGCAGAACTAGAACAAAGAGAAAAAAATGTCACATGAAATTCGGCCGAAGTCAAAAATCCAATCTCTGCTTAATGATGATGGTGTCTGAGCTCACATTTACAGCACAACACAACACAATATCTTAGTTATGCAGTAAAAGTAAAAATGGTAGTTGATACTCGCATCAGCCAGCCTTGGACTAAATAACTTCTGGCATTGCTTCCAACAGGCTTGCATGGGAAGGCTACACTCTGAGCACAGAATTAAGAGAATTCAGTTACGTAATTGGTGATTGTTTACTGGCGTCAGAGTCTTTCCCACCAGTCGATAAAACCACTAATCCAACCAAGAATTAGGATATCCTTACTTCTAATGGGAAACACTTTCCATCTTTCAAGGGTGACAGTGAAGGGTAGGACAGGGCAGAAAAAAAGGTTGCTAACCATCTAGGCGTAACTTGACAGTCTTTGGACAAGTTTATTAATCTTTGGCACCTCCAGCAGAGGGCAGGCAGGTATAGGGAAAAGAGAAGAAACAGACCTTTCTCGGTTTCATTTACTGGTAGTGTCCTAGCCTTGAGCAGGAGGCTGAGACCATAAAAATGAATGTGAGAACTGAAACTGCAAAGCCATCTTCACTACCTATACGTTAATATTCACAATATGACTGTTCCATGACCTTTAACATTTTTGTCAGAACATTTAAACTTTCTCACTATCAGTTATAAATGTGTGGGGAAATGAAATAATGGTAAAGGTAGCATTTATTTAGTATATTATGATGTGAAACATTAGATACATTGAGAGTTAAAGTGTTTCATTTCTATGTGAAAAAAAGATTATCAAGAACAAAGCGCTTACCTTCTTGTTGTAGAACTTACAATAAGAAACAAGCGTCTTTTCTATGTTTTGGCTCATCTCTAAATTTGAATCAGCCTGCAGCATGGCATCCTTTGCACTTTCAGTATCAGTATCATCAACAGTTCCTTGAACAGCAACTCTGGAAAGATAGGTTACACACCGTTTCAACCACTAGCCTCAACTCAGGTACCAAACCAATTGCCTTGAATGTGTTTGGATTTACAAGTCTCCACCCAGCCCTGCCCAGACGCCACCTGCCGACTCCCAGCCCAACCACCCATGACTAACTCCTCCACAACTGACCCTTCACACCCCAAGGGCTCAAACCTTGGGGAACTCACTGGACTGTGCTCATTTAGGTAGTTGCCACCTGCCTGTCAAGTTTCTTTTGAACTCAGTTTTTTTCCTTTTTTAAATCAAAATAAAGTTTCCTCTCAAGACATTTTTTTGTGGGGACTTTGACATATGAATTTGGATAGAAATATCAGAAGAAATAGCTGGCCAACCAGAAAATGCCTGTGTCTGTAGAGCAGAATTTGGGGGTAGGGGTAAGGGGATAAAACAGGCAGGAGATGTTTTTTGTTGTTGTTATGAGCCATGACTTTTTCATTATGTACATCTATTACTTTGCTACAAACAAAAATTCGAAAGGGAAATAAAAGGGCAGGTTTATTTCCTCTGAAATAGGGTAACAATATTTGATTAAATTAGATCAGTAATTGTGGAGCACTTATTATATGTCAAGTGTTGTGCTGGGTATGAGAAAAACAAATCAGAACAGAATGAACCTGCCTGGAAACAGGCCACAGTGACCTGGATCCTTCAAGTGGCCTCTTAGTGGCCTCATGGAATGAAATCCAATGTACTGCTTCTAACTCTTACAGTCAGAATGTAGAAACAATTCGGGCAAGGTATGTATGCAGTCAAGTGTCTTAGGAAAAAACGCGAAAGATTCAGTTGACGATATCCAAGAACTGAGGGATGTGTTTCCAAGCCCAAACTTATTTATAGCTCAGATTCACTTAGAAGTTCCAGTGTTACTCAGTGGAATCTCCTGACAATTACTCTCTTGATGATGAGTAAGTTCGCCTTGCCATTTATTAAGTTCTTGCTGTGCTCATATCCTGCTAGTTTTAATTCTCTCATAGAAAATGGAACATTTATCTTGCCATAATAATGCTTAATTGAATATATGCCTGCCCATTGCAGCAAACAGAAAGGAAAGGCTTATGTTATTATGACTACATACTAAAATTCTTTAGTATTTAATACCAACAAATTCTGAGAACTTGAGACATGTACTGATGTGTAATGGCTTTTTAAATATTTTAAACAGTTCTCAGCTCAGCTCAGTCGCTCAGTCATGTCCGACTCTTTGCGACCCCGTGAATCACAGCACGCCAGGCCTCCCTGTCCATCACCAACTCCTGGAGTTCACTCAGACTCACGTCCATCGAGTCTGTGATGCCATCCAGCCATCTCATCCTCTGTCGTCCCCTTCTCCTCCTGCCCCCAATCCCTCCCAGCATCAGAGTCTTTTCCAGTGAGTCAGCTCTTCGCATGAGGTGGCCAAAGTACTGGAGTTTCAGCTTCAGCATCATTCCCTCCAAAGAAATCCCAGGGCTGATCTCCTTCAGAATGGACTGGTTGGATCTCCTTGCAGTCCAAGGGACTCTCAAGAGTCTTCTCCAACACCACAGTTCAAAAGCATCAATTCTTAAGCGCTCAGCTTTCTTCATAGTCCAACTCTCACATCCATACATGACCAATGGAAAAAAAAATAGCGTTGACTAGATGGGCCTTTGTTGGCAAAGTAATGTCTCTGCTTTTCAATATGCTATCTAGGTTGGTCATAACTTTTCTTCCAAGGAGTAAGTGTCTTTTAATTTCATGGCTGCAGTCACCATCTGCAGTGAGTTTGGAGCCCAAAAAAAAAATGAAGTCTGACACTGTTTCTACTGTTTCCCCATCTATTTCCCATGAAGTGATGGGGCCAGATGCCATGATCTTCATTTTCTGAATGCTGAGTTTTAAGCCAACTTTTTCACTCTCCTCTTTGACTTTCATCAAGAGGCTTTTTAGTTCCTCTTCACTTTCTGCCATAAGGGTGGTGTCACCTGCAGATCTGAGGTTATTGATATTTCTCCCAGCAATCTTGATTCCAGCTTGTGCTTCTTCCAGCCCAGCATTTCTCATGATGTACCTGCATAGAAGTTAAATAAGCAAGGTGACAATATACAGCCTTGATATACTCCTTTTCCTATTTGGAACCAGTCTGTTGTCCCATGTCCAGTTCTAACTGTTGCTTCCTGACCTGCATATAAGTTTCTCAAGAGGCAGGTCAGGTGGTCTGGTATTCTTATCTCTCTCAGAATTTTCCACAGTTTATTGTGATCCACACAGTCAAAGGCTTTGGCATAGTCAATAAAGCAGAAATAGGTGTTTTTCTGCAACTCTCTTGCTTTTTCCATGATCCAGTGAGTGTTGGCAATTTGATCTCTGGTTCCTCTGCCTTTTCTAAAACCAGCTTGTACATCTGGAAGTTCACAGTTCACGTATTGCTGAAGCCTGGCTTAAAATATGTTTCTCACATAAGAGAAAAGACAGACTCTCTAGAGGAGTTTTGAGTCGAATCTTACTTCAACTTTTAAGTATTTATCATCTCCTCTTTCTTGCAGCCCTTCTCATGTGGCCCCACATTAGCATCACCTGGGAGCTTCTAAAAAACCAGCACCCTGGACACACCCCAGTGAGATTCTGATTGACTCAGTTGTGGGAGGAGCCTGGTCATGTGCATCTGTTTAATATGTCCAGAGATGGTTCTAATTTGTAATTAGGGTTGAGCACTATTGCCTATCACTTCAAGTGGTTCTCGAAGTCTGGTCCCTGGGCCAGCATCAGCACTACCTAGGAAATAGCTACGAATGCAAGTTCTCAGGCCTATTCCACCTCAGTGAATCCAAATTCTGGGGTGGAGCCCAGTAATCTGCATTTTAACAAGCCCTCCATGTGACTTTTGCACAGCCAAGTTTGATCCATTAGACTCAAAAGAATGTTAAAAATCAGAATGCTAGGAGAATGGAGTTAAGGAATGAGAGAGCATAGAGCTAGGTGGGCTCTCTTCCTGGGGTGTAGGAAGCTCTGTTGTAGGGTGGGTGCAAGTGCAGGCCTTTGCACCCACCCAAGTGCAGGCTGATGGAGATGTTTCTTTTAATAATAAGCTGAGCCAGTACTGATCACACCTTGGTGAAGTGAGTCACACTAGCAAACTAACCTGAACCTGTTATACTTTTTTGTATCAGATGAGAGAGATTCTTGGGGAGAGAAAAGGAATAGTCATTGGAAGGACTGATGCTGAAGCTGAAACTCCAATACTTTGGCCACCTGGTGTGAAGAACTGACTCACTGGAAAAGACCCTGATGCTAGGAAAGATCAAAGGCAGAAGGAGAAGGGGATGACAGAGGTTGGATGGCATCACTGACTCAATGGACATGGGTTTGAGCGGCTTCAGGAGCTGGTGATGGACAGGGAAGCCTGGCGTGCTGCAGTCCATGGGGTCAGAAAGAGTGGGACAAGACTGAGCAACTGAACTGAACTGGAAGTCTTTTGAGGCAAAGATAAGGTCATTCATCTCATCCCTGGATTGTACTTGCAGAATAAACAAATGTTGAGTTTCTGATCATTTTATAGGGTTTCCAGCTTTCCAATGAGGTGCTCCAAGAGCTGCCATGATAAGTCCCTTTTGGACAGTATTTTAAATTCTTCTCATTATCAAGGAGCACATGGTCAGGTTCCACCATGCAGTTTTTGCTAAAATAATAACTGTGGTAATGGAATATAAATGAAATCAGGTAGTTCAACTCCTGCTGAGTGGACCCAGTACCTTGGAAATGGGAAGATTTCTTCCTTCATGTGGTCTCAAGATAAGGATTACACATATTTATCGGAAGATTAAGGTCACACTAATTATTTTTAAGTGGATCTCCAATCTTGGAGAGAACCTAATTTAGTTGTTGGGGTTAATTAACATTTCTAACTATCTCAGAAGATTGTATTAGCAGGGACATTTGGAGTTGAGCTTAGAATCTAGAGCATCAGTGCTAATCATATTCTAAAGATAGGGAAGACAGCTGCTTAATCCATCCATCATGATTAATACGGTGAGTGCTATACTCATTATAATCAAAATCTACAGAGGAAATATTCTTCTGGAAATGTCAGAGGCTCATTAAAGCTGGTTATGAGCAGGAGAAAATAAGGGTAGGACTCTACCTGGATAGCTTGCCAGCAAATTTTAAACTAAATGCAATATTTAATCCTGTTGTGTCCTTCTGGGACTGTACAGATAAGGCCAATCATAGGTCTGGGGAACTGGCCATAGAATTATTTGTTGCTTTAATGATTTTTAGCCCAGTAGGTTTTCCCAGCTGGAGTTGGCAAGCGAGAGAACTAGATTTCCTTAAGGCAGGAATGAGTAACATTTAACACAAGGAAGCCTCTCTATTCAGGGTAATATCATTGTCATATAAATTGGGAAATATGCTCTTAAACATCTTCTATAACAAGTTTATCAAATTTACATAGACTATTATTTACATATTTAATAAATAAGTGCTTTTTTACTTTATTTTTTTATTGAAGGATAATTGCTTTACAGAATTTTGTTGTTTTCTGTCAAACCTCAACATGAATCAGCCATAGGTATACATATATCTCCTCCCCGTTGAACATCCCTCCCC
>SJXQ01013000.1:105421-166990 GCA_006408695.1 Aepyceros melampus | reverse complement strand
AGAATGTGATCCACTGAAGAAGGGAATGGCAAGCCACTTCAGTATTCTTGCCTTGAGAACCCCATGAACAGTATGAAAAAAAGGTAAAGCAAAGCACCCCCAAAACAGGGTTTGTCTGCTAAGCATTTCTAGGTGAGGCAAAGTGCTCTCTGGTATATATGCTTTATTTCTTAATTAGAATGAAAACTAAAATCAGAGTGAGGATAACAGGATGGTGAGGAAACAGTAAATGCAAACGGGATTTTTTGTGATGTTTAATTTTAAAAGCAATAAATCTATCTACAATAACTATCCAAAATGTTTTTGTGAATTTATACTCCATAGCAAGTTTTCTCTTGGTTTTCACATTTTCTACTAAAGGAGCCCTTGAGAAAGAATGATTTTGTAGAAATTCCTCCAGAAAATGAAGAGGAGGAAATCTCCAATAAGGCAAAAAATTGTGAGATGGATATGAGGGTGGGTATGGGTCAAGGACCCATGAATTCATGGCCATTTGGTTAAAAATGCAAAAAAAAACAAAAGCACAAAGAATTTGAAATTTTTTCAAGAATGAATCATTGCAACCAGGCAGTGATACTAGTTGAAACATAGAGCTCTAGTGACATCTAGTGTACAGATACATGATGACTTTCTATGAAATGAAATGCTCTCTGTTGTTACATAAACTAAAAAATAAATATATATCCATATAGGTCTGGTAGTCATGTACTGATGTGAGAGTTGGACCATAAAGAAGGCTGAGCACCAAAGAATTGTTCGTTTCAGACTGTGGTGTTGGAGAAGACTCTTGATAGTTCCTTGGACTGCAAGGAGATCAAACTAGTCAAACCTAGTGAGGTTAGAATTCCATTGAAAACATACATTAGTGGGTCAAACCTTAAAACTGAAGGCCTGGGAAAACCCTTATGTTATAAATACCCATCTTATTTTCAATTTCTGGAGTGTTCTCTTGGACTTTTTTTTTTAATCAACTAAATGCAAAATGATCAGATTTCAGCAAAAATGTGGAAATCAGCTCTGAAATTCATTGGAAGGACTGATGCTGAAGCTGAAACTCCAGTACTTTGGCCACCTGATGCAAAGAGCTGATTCACTGGAAAAAGACCCTGATGCTGAGAAAGATTGAAGGCAGGAGGAGAAGGGGACAACAGAGGATGAGATGGTTGGATGGCATCAGCAACTCAATAGACAAAAGTTTGAGCAAACTCCAGGGAAGCCTGGCATTCTGAGGTCCATTGGGTCGCAAAGAGTTGGACACAACTCGTGAACAACAACAGTGATAGATAAAGAGAAACCATAGCAAGTCCTTCAATGGTGAGCTTTCTTATATAACATCTAATTTTATTTCTTCTGCAATCACCCTGCAAGGAAACCAGAAAAATTATCATCAATCTCATTCCACAAATGGGAAAACTGATTCTAAGAGAAAGAAAGGTGACTTGCCTAGTAAGGAACAGACCAGAACACAAACAAAAGACTGCTTCCATCTTAGACTTCTCTTCTCCAAATCTCTGCACTCACAGTGCTGCCTTTCCAGCCTCAGATGACATTGAAAGACATCCCCCCTTTGGGAGAAGGGGAGGTAGGAGAAGCGTGGTCTGATCTCAATTCCAGGGAAACTGACTAAGTTGTCACTCTAAATTTGTGCTCCCCTGGCCTCTAAAACCACAAATTAGAAAAACCCAACTCCCCAATAAAAATGGTTATTGAAAAGTAACAAGCTTTACAATTTTGTAGAGTAAATGTCCTTCTCCCCACTTTTCAAGGGCTTTCCAGGGGGCACTAGTGGTAAAGAACCTGCCTGCAGATGCAGGAAATGTAAGAGACATGGGTTTGATCCCTGGGTTGGGAAGATCCCCTGGTAGAGGGTGAGGCAACCCACTCCAGTATTCTTGCCTGGAGAATCCGATAGACAGAGGAGCAGTTCATGGGGTCACAAAGTGACTTGATAGCACCCCCCAAAGTTAGAGTTTTTCCTTCAGTATATTTTATACTGCAGGCAGATCCCAAGTATCGAATTTTAAATTTGTCTATTTACTAGCAACACAAATAAACAACAACAACAAGAATGCCAGATAAATAGTAAAGAAATTATAAGAAGAGTAACTGTGGGAAGTAAAGATAGTAGAGAGAACATTTGCTTTCATTTGGGTTTATAAAAGGAGTTATCTGCAGATAACTACAGCCCCAATTCAGACTTCTGACCTGATTTCAACCTTTCCAAAGGCTTTTTAAAAATGTTTAAGCTCTCATAGTTAAAGTACTATAAAGTCAACTTCTTCTGAATGAAATTTAATAATAACTACATACCAAAAAGTGAATTGCTATGAACAGCCAAAGTATTTGGGGGAATTATAGCTTTTCTTATTCATCTAGGGAACTCATGATATGCTTAATGAGCATTATTAGAGCATTTTTACTGGTGAAAAAGTCATTGCATATGCCCTCATATATTTTAAAAGACATAATCTCAACTTTTAAAATTATAGCTCAAAGAGCAATCAGCAAAAATGTACATTTGATCTTCATCTGACCTATAACCTGGATTAAATGTTCTGAAAAAATATTTTTAATATCTCATTTTGAAATCTGATCATTTTGCATTTAGTTGATTAAAAAAAAAGTCCAAGAGAACACTCCAGAAATTTAAAATAAGATGGGTATTTATAACATAAGGGTTTTCCCAGGCCTTCAGTTTTAAGGTTTGACCCATTAATGTATGTTTTCAATGGAATTCTAAAAGCAGAGAAAAGACTTTAATTGAGGGGAAATGATGGTTATTTGTTGAAACAATGTAATTATTTGTTCAACCAGAAAATTACTATAATTAAACTCTCATCCAGTTCAGGATTTCATTTTCATATCTGTTCTTTTGTCATAGAAAATGAACATGTTGGAAGCTGCTGAGAGATTTATTACGATGTCTTTAAAGCAAGAAATAACTAGAAATTGATTACCTGCCAATTTTGTGTATTCTTAAAAGTTTATGTTTTGTGCCCACAGAAGTTTTAGCACAACAAGCGAAGAAGTGGTTTGGCAATTGCTGTGCTGATTTCAACAAGGAGAGTCAACCCAGGTCATTAAACACCCACCTGGTTTGGTGATGGTCTAGGGTGACTGAATTAACCTAGTATTGTACTTCTCCTGAAAGGGTGCACAATAGTCAGAAACCTAGAAAGAGAAAGAGGAATGAAGTTATTAGAATCTGATATGAGTAGTTTGTTTCGAGAAACTAGTAAGATTTGTGATCGTCAAGCAATTACGCACAACAGGAGCCTTAAATTAAATATCCTGATCTGTCCCCGGTGGGTAAGCAGTGAAGAATCTTCCTGCCAAGCAGGAGACCTTGGTTCAATCCCTGGATTGGGAAGATCTCCTGGAGAAGGAAATGGCAAACAGGATGACCCTGTTTGCCTTACCAATGTCTATCGCATAGTTGAAAGAGATCCATCAAGCAGATTGATTGTGGGGGGTGGGGACTGTTGTTTCCAGTACACTTTCCTGGGAAATCCCATGAACAGAGGAGCCTGGTGGGCTGCAGTCAGTCCACGGGGTCGCAAGTCAGACACAACTGAGTGTCAGACGTTAGGAGCCACAGATGACTTGGAGGAGAGGGGATGCCTGGAGTGAGCACCAAGGGTGGTAAAGAATGTGACAAATTGGACCGCACATGCCCTGATTCAAGAGGCATCACCTACTGCCCATATGTAGTCAATAACTTGAGGTAAGAACGTCAGAAGGGGTCAGAAATCAGGAGTTTTCATTGAAATCGCCCAACTTTTAAAATATTTAAATAACAATTTTAACCTAAAAACTCAGACAGGGTCGAATCAAGAATGTCTGCAGATTGCATTCAACACATGAGTCACCAGTTTATGATATTTGACATGTAACATCTGGGCTGCATCAACTTTGTATTTCTTAGTGTGTATATATGTATGTGCCTGTGTGTGTGTGTGTGTGTACAGACATAGATTTACATATCTATCTACATAGCCAAGGATAAGTCAATCTGATGAATTAAAACAACAGTCCCCACCCCCGAAATCAGTCTGCTTGATGGATCTCCTTCATCTATGCGATAGACATGGTAAGGCTAACAGGGTCACTCTCCATCAGATCCCCTCCCCTCTCAATTCTTCTTGGACCTCCCACCTCCTGCCCTCTCCCCAGTTTCCCACCTTTGCTGTGTATGGCATCCAACAGGGAGACTTCACAGCTCTTCTGTGCAGGACACCTTAGACCAACTGGAGCCACTTTGCTGACAGGTGCAGAGAACCAGAGGCCAACCTCTGTAGGGCAGGCAGCCCTTAACAACTGACTTTCCGGCGTGGGAGTATGAAAACTCAGCTCTCCTGCCTTGGACTGGGGTGACTTTGAACTAGAACATCCACCCCAGAGCTCCCCTGCAGGATTAGAGTGATGCTTCCTTCCTCGGACTTTGTCTCCATCGGACCCTTGTTTGGCTTCCTCCTCTTCCCCTTTCTGCTCCCCTCATTCCCGTTGGTCCCCCCGGGAGTAAGCCCTTCCTTACTAAATCACTTGCACATGAACCCTCAGCTCAGAATTCTGCTGAAACCAACCAAAGAGCACCAGCCTCCACTGTATCTTCATTTCCTTAATATGAGGACAATAATGTTGCCTACATTGTAGGGTGATTGTGATGATGAAATGACTTCACGTGTATAAAGAGCTTAGAACAATCTCTGTCAACCACTATGGAAGTGTTAGCTAAAAGTATCTCTCCTGATATTTAGCAAATGTAAATAAAAATGAAACCCCATCATCATGTTGTCTTTCAGCCAAGTTCTGTCTCTTGATACAAGCACATATTGATTGAGACTTTGGAGGTACATATATATATACGTATATATGTATTGAGTTATATATATATATACAATATACATCTCTCAATTCATCTCTCTGTTCCCCAAGATGCACACACAACTTATGACATACCTCTGGGATGAAGCAAGACCCCAGAAAGAAACCTAACCTAAGCTCAGAGCAGGGGGTGTGTTTATAGGTGGCAAAACCACCAGACCGTGGCATGGGACACACAGATACCCCAGATATCCTAATGAAGCATCACAATTGATTCAGCTGCAGCCATCTGTCAAATAAACAGGCCATAGCTTAACTCCCATGGTCCATTTGTGTTTTCTTCATTGACACGGCTTAAGCTTTCTGTCTTTCCTGCAGAAATAGGCATCTCTTTCCAAATTTCTCCATTGTTGTCAACAACAACGTCATCTTTCTAATCCCTCAAGATTACAAGCTTAGGATAGTTTATTTCCAACTTTATCCTCCCAAATCAATCTATCATCATGTTTTGCTTACTGTTTTCTCACGAAGCCCAACAGATCTTTTCCTTTCTGAAGCTGCCCCAGTAATTAATATAAGCACTAATATGTTGTGTTTGGGAATTCCCATTGTTGACTTATTCTGTTACCTTCTTGTCTCTTCTGTCTTCGGGTCATTGTCAATATAGCTGGTAGAATACTCTTTTAGATTTTTCATTTCTTTCTATAACCAAAGTGCACATATAACCTGCTCAGATTATTTAAAATACAAGAATATGGTACAATATATGTGCTGGTTCTAAGTTCTTTACAGATATGATCAGTCCTCTGAAAGTGAAAGTCGCTCAGTCGTATCTGACTCTTTGCGACCCCATGGACTGTAGCCCCCCCAGGCTCCCCTGCCCATGGGGATTCTCCAGGCAAGGATACTGGAGTGGGTTGCCTTGCCCTCTTCCAGGGGATCTTCCCAACTGAGGGATCGAACCCAGGTCTCCTGCATTGCGGGCAGATTCTTTACTAACTGAGCCACCAGGGAAGCCCAAGAATACTGGAGTGGGCAGCCTGTCCCTTCTCCTGAGGATCTTCCTGACCCAGGAATCAAACCAGAGTCTCCTGAGTTGCAGGCAGATTCTTTACCATCTGAGCTACTGGGGAAGCCCCAGTCCTCTGAATAAGGTGCTATTACCCTAGTTTTACAAATAAGGAAGTTGAGAGATATAACTTGCCTGAGGTTATCAAGTTATGTCAGAGCCACGACTCAAAGCCGCAGCAGTCTGGTTCCAGAATCCATGCACTTACTGTCAGGCACTTACTGACAATACTGTAAAGCAACCCCATCTCCCAATCAATGCTGGCTGTCACCATCACTCACCTTTACCACTACCTTCTCCCAAACCTTCAGTTATCATCTCTGAGTTGCCATGTGTCACTCTGTAGGGAGAACAGGACAAGAAGTGTTCTGTGAATAGTGAGAAGATGGCTTGTTTGGAAGATTTAAGGAGGAAAGCCATAGGAAATAATGCTGGGGTTGGGGTGAGTGATATCCTGGTGAAGGATCAGGCTACAACTATAGGCCGATCTGCTCATGAATGCACACACTAGTGAATGTATTTGTCGCTGACTCTCAAAATGTTAATCATCTCGGTTTCCCAGCTCCCACCTTGAAATCTGTTTCTTACGGAACTTGGCCAGAGGCTATTTTACAGTCCCACCAAGTGGTTTTCCCCAGAGACCAGGAATCAACCTCAGAAAGAGCCTATGAGTAATTCTCTTATACTCTTGGATTCCTCAAACCTCCAAGATTCTTCCTCAAAGGTTGGAGCAGGGGTTATCTCTCTTTGCTTCAGAGTATTAATTCCAAGTTTTGTGTGAAGGTAAATAACAATATATGTATTTTTAACTTAAAGACTTTGAGGATTCAAGTTATATTTCCATTATGACCACACTGATGTATACTATTTCATGTTCAGAAGGCCTATCCAAATTCTTATTAACCTTCGAATGAACTAAATTTGACTGTGGTCATGAACTTTTAGTAATGTGCCAATCCTTGCCATAACTACCACTCACTCCAGTTCATTTTCAAAGTAATTGCTTAAGTGATCATTCACATCTTCCTTAGGAACACATTATTATTTGCTGAATCTTTTAACCAAAATAGAATTACTAGGAGTGGTTTCACAAACAATTATAATTAAATGCTAAAAATCAACAAAAATATGATACAAAAGTTTTGCAACATAACTATTAACTGAAGAAAATAAATGAAAGACTTCAAATGTACGTGGTTCAGTCATCATCTGGAATGGCTTAATATAAAATACAAAAAACAAGACTATAGACTGCATGTTATGTATTTCTTCAAACTAACTCAATTAAAGAGCCATATAGTGGGAGCAGATTGTGGTTATTTGGCTAGGGGGAACATAAACTTTTAAATTACTGTTTTCATTTTGAACCCAAAGGGAGGTGACAAAGAAGAGTTGGACATTAATCCCTTTAAAATTATCTCTTGAGGGAATATAGCAACAATTTTATTTCACTATAACTAAGACATAATTTCAATATGGCTCCCCAGCTGAATCAAACATGATGCGTGACAGAGCCATTGGCAGTGGATGAGTTGGTGGCATGAGATCAAAGCATGAAGTGGGCAGAAGGTACTCAAAGTCAAATTCTCTTGGCCTAAATTATTGCAGATTTTAAATATTCCTTACAATACTGTCTCAGGATCACAGCAAGATGGTAGAGAGTTTGTCATCTTAAATAAAGTTCTGTTACTTCCTGAAATCATAACTCTAACAATCAGCTATGGCCCACATCACCCTAGATATCTCTCTTAAATAATTCCTGGAGGGTATCTTTAACAAAAGATTAGTTCAGAGTGCCAAAACCCATTTTAAAGCATCACTACTATATAAAACTTTGTTGTTGTTGCTGTTCAGCCACTAAGTCTGACTCTTTTGCGACCCCAAGGACTATAGCCCACCAGGCTCCTCTGTCCATGGATTTCCCAGGCAAGAATACTGGAGTGGATTGCCATTTCCTTCTCTAGGGGATCTTCCAAATGGAAGGCTCAAATGCGTGTCTCCTGCACTGGCAGCCACCAGGGAAGCCCTTTCATAAAGCTTGCCATACATTAATTTTGGCATCCATAATCACTACTTAAGCATTAATTCACACCAAATCTCATTTTTAAAATAGTGTAACTTACATTTTTAAAATATAAAGAAATATAGAAAGCTGTTTTAGTTGCTCAGTTGTGTCCGATTCTTTGAGACCCTATGGACTGTAGCCTGCCAGGCTCCTCTGTCCATGGAATTCTCCAGGCAAAAATACTGGAGTGGATTGCCGTTCCCTTCTGCGAGGTATCTCCCAACCCAGGGATTGAACCTGAGTCTTCCCACATTGTAGGCAGATGAGCCACCAGGGAAGCCCCAGTAATAGAAAATTAAGGGCAGTAAAATATTTGAAAGTAAGGTTAGCACATTAAATGTACAGTTGCCAGAAGTCAAAGCAAAGAGAAAAATGTCTTAATGTATAAAATTCACAGAATTCATAAGCATAAAAACGGAGTACTTTTCCAGTGGATACCAGCATTTCTTGGTATTAAGATCTGAAAGTAATTTCTTCTGTAATTCCTCGTAAAGGTCAAATTCACCTTTAGCCATAGAATCTTCCTTAACAGCGCAGCACATGTGCTCTTTCTTTTTACTGAGTTCTGAACGTGTTCATTTGTCTTTTATTCCAAAATGTTGATTGAGTACCTAGCATTTGTGTCAGATGCTGGGGAATTTGTGTCAGATGCTCAATCCTTGAGCAGAACAGACACAGTCATGCTATGGAATTTATAGACTGGTGAGAGGCGAGATTTTTGAAAACCACATAAACAAACATGTAATTATACTATATATCTGTAATGTAATATGTAAATATATATAGTTACAAACTATGATCAGTGCTATAAAGGAAATCTACGCAGTACCATGAAAACAAGTGGCTTGATTTACCCTTAAAGGCCACTGGACACATCCCTGAGGAAATAAAGGAAGCATGTGCCTGGAACTATAAAAGGAATATTATCTCATTTAATACTACATTATGCTGGGTTGTTTTCTTTTTCTCCTGTTGTTTAAGGGAGATAGAATCTGGTCTTGTTTTCCAAATTTCCCGTGGAGATGCTGAGCCCTTCTGGGCATCAATCAGGCCTGCTTCTTCTGTATCTTCCATCCTGCCTCCACCATGTCAGGAACACGGCTGTGCTCAAGAAACCCTCAGTTCAGTCAACTGCAACTGAAGAAGACTAGAATATAGTTTAATACCGCCACCACCAAAAGTGCTCAGCAAGAAAATACAGCTCCCTTTAGCCGCAGTGCTTAGCACTTTGGACTAACAATGTTTTAATTGACAGGAAATTCAAATACATCTTCCAAGCATTTTATTATTATTACAAGTTTTTGGAGGGATTGGAGTTCCCCTGGAGAGAAATTTAACCTGGAGAGCTGGAAAAACCCAGGCTTTGTTACAATCTGGGACTTTCTCTTCACATGCTGTTTTTCTTCTGCTCACGGTAACTGATATTTCAATATTCCCTCTGCAGCAAAGAAGCAAGCACCACCTGCAGACCTGTTCTCTTGTTCCTACCATAACAAATTGTTAATTATTCACAAATACTGCCAAATTGTTTTAACATGTCACTGAGGTCACTTGAGCAAGCCTCCACTTCTCTCATCCCCATCTCTCTGTTTTCCCTCTTCCCATCTTTCTTCCCTCCCCCCCTTTTTGTTCTTTCCCTTACATGATCTCTCTCCCTGTCTAACCTACCACCTCCCCTTCTCAGGATGTAAAAATAATAGGACTTGCTGGTGCTGCATGACAACACAAAGCCTCTGGAGATGAGCGATTATGGGCTTAGTGACTTCCCCTCGACTAGGGCTGTTCCTGCCTGGACAGGCAGGAGATGGGGCTGGCCTCGAGTGGTCCCTGCAGGTTTGTAGGGATCTCTAAAGTACAAGCAAGGAAAGAAGGGCTGGTGGAACAAAAGGGAATTGACGTTCCTGTCCCACATGGGAGAGGAGCAAATATCAAGGGGAGATGGTAATAATGAAATCAGTGGGAACGGGCTGAGAGTAAGGTTGGAACGCAAAGAGAAAGCCCTCAATGGGGAATGAGCAAAGTATAGTTAGAGAGATTGGGTTAGAAAACAGGATTTTGAGAAATTCCCAGAGCCAAGGACATAAGAGAGAGAGAGCTTAGTCTGGAGCTGAGTGTGGAAGGGGGAATTGCTCTTGGGGGTCCTTTATCCAGGCAACTTTTCCCCCCAGCTTTATTGAGATGAAATTGACTTATAACATTGGGTAAGTTAAAGGTTGTAAAGAGTCAAACATGACTGAGTGACTTTAAATGTAAATAAATGTAGGTGGGCAATACTGTCGGTTTGATGTGCTTGCATATTATAAAATGATTATCACTGTGGCCTTGGCTAAAGTCTCCATCAGGTCACGCGACGACCAGGGCAGAATGATGACGGAGTGTGGGCTTCACCGTAGAGTTCTAGATTCAGATGACCCAAGTTTGAATCCTGATCCTGCTTCTTAAGCTACATGACCTTGGGCAAGTGACTCCCCTTCTGTAAGTCTCATTGCCCAGTCTATAAAATGGGGAGAATAGTATGAACCTGGGCTTCCCTGGTGGCTCAGCAGTAAAGAATCTGCCTGCAATACAGGAGACATGGAAGACATGGGTTCAATCCCTGGGTCAGGAAGATCCTTTGCAGGAGGACCCAGCAACTCACTGTATCAAACTACTCTTCCCTGAAGAATCCCATGAACAGAGGAACCTGGCGGGCTACAGTCCGCAGGGTGGCAAAGAGTCGGACAAGATTCAAGTGACTTGGCACACACACAGTATGACCCTACAGTGGCAATTGCCCAAGAAGAGGTAGCTGTTATTATTTCTTCTTCTACTATTACTATTCTAACAATGTCTAGCCTATGGTAGGTACTAAATTTTGTTGTTGTTGACTGTGGAAGGGATATATGTGCTATCTATGGACAGTAAGGAAAAGTTTTTCTCATAGGACAAAGTGCAACCAATCAGCTCAGACTTTAAACAGTTTCTTTCACATATCACAAACATTGGCTGGACATTAAAGAGTTTGTTTGAATCCTTGACAGTCCCCATGTGGCTGCAGAGCACTGTCCTGTGCTTATTTTTCTGGAGGTCCTCCTATCGTACGATCGGGTTTGCTTCATTCTTTGGGAGCTACATGCTGCCAATGGAAACACCAGCATCCTCTTCCCTCGGGTGAGTAAGTTATGAAATAGAAAGGAAAACAGCCCTCTCGACCTGCACTTAGATGCAACCTTGATTTTGGGCAGCCAGGAGCTGAGAGGCTGGACCTGTATGTTGATGGTTTCTGGGCAAAGTTCACAATTCTGTGATGTGGATTTCTATCAACAGCATGGTAAGAAAAGGGACTGCATATAATCTGCACTGTCTACGACCCTGATGACATGACTCTTATGGCCACCCTTGCCAATTTGGATGACTAAAACCACTGCAAAAAAGCCTTAAATAAACCAAGGAGAGATGTCAAAATATCAGGCTGGTCAGATCTCTTCTGGCATGCTGTGCTGAATTTTGGAGACCATATTTTAATGACTATCTTAAAGTTGTGTCCCAAGGACAGCAATAAGATGAGAAAGATGATAGTGATAATTTATGGATCACAGCACACAGATGTATTGAATTAAGAGCTAAAAAACACTAACCAAGCATCATCCCATGAAATGTTTGCCACTACCCCGTAGAAGGGCCAGTGGTCCCCATGTGACAGACAGAAACATCAGTACTAGAGAACTATCAAGGAGCGCTTCTAAAGTCCCAGCTAAAAAGCTATGAAGGTGAGTTACAACCTCAGGTCTGCTTCATTCCCAAGTCTTTCCCCTTTACAATTACAGAGATCTGAAGCATGGCCTTTCAGAAGGGGCTGGACATGCTTGAGACAGGCTAAAACAGAGAAGAACTGACAAAGACAAGACATGCCACTTGGATTTATTGTAAGAAAAATGCTTTTTTATATTTAGTTACAGACTTTGACTCTAGGATGGAAGCTTCTTAGAAATAGTTTCGACTTAATTTAAGTAGAAATTCTCTAACAGCCAGAGCTGACTTACACAGAAACAGGTAGACTTGGGCATGTTCTGAAAGTTCCAGCGTATTCAAGAAATGGCCCAGGCTTCTTCTGACAAGGAACGTGGTAGAGAGATCCTTGCATCCGGTTATGGCCAGACCATAACTTTCAAGATCTCCTCAATAGCAAGATCGTGCAGTGCTAAGTCCGCATCTGCACTGGGTGTTGTCATGTCATGCTACACACCCCGCAGGCAAGTTCTGGCACAGAGCAGTGTCTAAAGGAGGACTCCTCTGATCCTAAATGACAGAAGCCCCCACTCAAAGAGCCCGAACAAGAAATAATGAAATTGGAATTAAATAAACCAGGGGGAACATACTGGCTCAAGCAATTGACAAGAATGTGGCTATGGATGTGGCTAGAAATACCACTAGGTCTAAGATCACAAATAATAGCTTCAAGATCTGGCTTTCACGTTTTTATCCCTCAGCTCTGTCCCAACGCTCTTGAGTGACTCTTATAACATCAAGATGGCTTCTAGAATTTCTCGGGGGGGAGGCCTTACATCTTTCTAGGTTCAAAACGAGTAGAAGAAAAGCTGAGCTGACTCTGTTTGTTCCAACATTTCCAATGAGTGCTGTGAGTCACTTCGATAAAATTGGCTTCGGGACTTATGATGTTCAGAAAAATGAGAAGATCTGATTGACTTGGGCCAGGCCCTATGTTAAATTCCCAGGAAAACCACGCAGACAGAATTGGGAAAAGAGTAGCTTTTTAAACACATTCAATGAACATTATTTTATTAAAAAAAAATTAAACAATGCCATTCGCAGCAACCAAGTTGGACCTAGAGATTGTCACACTAAGTGAAGCAAGTCAGAAAGACAAGCTTCATATGATATCACTTATATGTGGAATCTTTAAAAAATGATAGAAATGAACTTATTTTTAAAGCTGAAGTGGACTGTTATAAATAGAGTGGCTATCAAAGGGGAAACATTGTTGTTTAGTTGGTAAGTCATGTTCAACTCTTTTGCAACCCCATGGACTGTAGCCTACCAGGCTCCTCTCTCTATGGGATTTTCAGGCAAAGATACTGGACTGGATTGTCATTTCCTTCTGCAGGAGATCTTCCAGACCCAGAGACTGAACCCACATCTCCTGTATTGCCAGGCAGATTCTTTACCACTGGGCCACCAGTGAAGCTCCAAAGGGGAAAGTGGGGGAGGGATAAATTGAAAATTTGGGAGTAACAGACATATACTTCTATATATAAAATAGGCAAACAACAAGGACCTACTGGATAACACAGGGAACAATACTCAATATCCTGCAATAACCTATAATGGAAAGAGTTTATATATGTGTGTTCAGTTCAGTCGCTCAATCGTGTCTGACTGTTTGCGACCCCATGGACTGCTGCACACCAGGCCTCCTGTTCACTGCCAGCTCCCAGAGTTTACTCAAACTCATGTCCATCGAGTTGGTGATACCATCCAACCATCTCATCCTCCATCATCCCCTTCTCCTCCTGCCTTCAATCTTGATATATGTGTGCATATATATACATATACACATTTATATATTACTGAATCACTTGGCTGTACACATGAAACACTGTGGATCAACCATATTTCAACTTGAAAAGGCTGAGCATAATTTAGTACCTACCGTGTGAATAGGGCACTGTGCTGAGCGCCAGTGAGCATGCTATAGATGACTGAAAAACTTAAAGCTGTTGTATACAACAACTAAAGACAAGGATGGTTCATTTGTACTGAAAGACATTCAGGAAGCAGGCTATAGTCATCATTCTGCCTCAGTGTAGGGAATCTTATTTTTCTACTGTTTTGAAATCTGAGGACCTTCTCACTGGTTCTTAGACAAGGCAGTTTTACTGTCCAGCCCCCACCTTCTGGGGGAAGTTTGACAGCATCTGGAAATATGTTTGGTTGTCACAAGCAGAGGAATGCTCCTGGCATCTGGTGGGAGGAGGCCAGGGTGCTGCTAAACTTCCTATGATACACAGGCTAAGTCCTGAAAACAAAAATATCCAGCCCTAAATGCCAGTAACACTGGGTTGAGAAACCCTCTTGTAGTGGAAAACACATAAACATGCATTTGCAAAGTCCAGAAACTTCTCCATCACAGGCAAAACTCTATGGCACTCTAATAACTGATGGCACTATAGCATAGCTCTAAACTGGGAGAGGCATGCCACATTCAAGTTGGAACAAAGGGTGGTGAACCAGGCCTGGGTTTTGCTTCGTGCAGAGGCACTGCTAGTAATTGCTCACAGGTGGTTGGTCACCTACTCTCTCATTCCAATGAAACCATCCCCAGCTGGAATGCACGCCACATTACCTTCTAGTTCCAGACTGATCACCCAACAATCAGTAACTCAAGAGTCACTAGGAATTCATACCTGCTGGAAACTTGCCAGACAGCTAATGAATTGCACAGGGTTGCTGTCAAACACACGTCTTTAATTGGTCAGGAGACCTAACTTCATTTCAAAACTATTTGCTTGCCTCTCGGATGGGTGTTCCAGATGTCAAGGACAGAATCCTGTTGATGATCCAGGAATCGTGCCAAAAATATTTGCTGGCAGCACTCCAAGGAATTGACTTCACACTCTTTGCAGTGGGCTAGAGTCGGCCAGTGGTCATATAAGCATTCTTATTGAATTTGTGCTGCACAGCCAGACCTCACAGTCCAGAAACTTCATCAGCTTACAATGGAACTCTGTCTATACTATTACTTTAGCAAGTCTGAAACAGACTGGCAGACTGAAGGATGGAACATGAGAAAAAAAAAGACTGAAACTATATTATTTCAAACCAACATCCCCTCCTTCTGCCTTTCTGCCTCATTCTGAATTTTCAAAATCCTGCCATAATAAACTAATCTGTAAGTAGGCAAAGATCATCACTTTAGACCAAACTGGGGTTTAGTCAAAACCCCCAACACAATCATTTAATTATTCAGTTTTGTCAACAGTTTAGTCACTCAGTCGTGTCTGACTCTTTGTGACCCCATGGACTGCAGCACACCAGGCTTCCCTGTCTATCACCTGGAGCTTGCTTAAACTCAACAGGGAAACAAATCAACTGTTTGACTAATTTAGCATTGATTTTACTTAAATCAGTAGTTCTCAATCTTGACTCACATTGGGACTACTTATGGAGCTTTTGTAAGTCCTAATACCCAAACCACTCCCTAAGAATCTGCTTCTGCTGCTGCTTCTGCTGCTGCTGCTAAGTCACTTCAGTCGTGTCCGATTCTGTGCAACCACATAGACAGCAGCCCACCAGGCTCCCCCGTCCCTGGGATTCTCTAGGCAAGAACACTGGAGTGGGTTGCCAGTTCCTTCTCCAATGCATGAAAGTGAAAATGAAAGAGAAGTCACTCAGTCGTGTCCGACTCTTCTTGACCCCATGGACTGCAGCCTACCAGGCTCCTCCGTCCATGTGATTTTCCAGGCAAGAGTACTGGAGTGGGGTGCCATTGCCTTCTCTGCCCTAAGAATCTATGGAGGTGGAAATCAGGTATTTTTAAAGCTCTTCTGGTGATTCTAAAATACTCCTACCTACATGTACGTACTTCTCACTTTGTGATCTGGTGATCAGGAATGACTTAGGAGGCATAGACTAGCAGCATAATCTGGGCCTTACCACTAACAAAGGAAAAAGGAAAGGAAGAGGGGGAGGAAGGGAGGGAGGAAATTCATTTCAGACCATTGCCATAGGTTCATTACACTTGGAATGTGGGTGTCACGTAAACATAACTTCGTCTCATTAACAAGAAAAAAGTAGCTGTTCAGTTCTCTTGTGCAGCAGTAATTCTGAAACATCAAAGTGTTTTCCTACAGTTTATGCAATTGGAAAAGAAAATCATAGACGTTTCAGACCAGTGAGTGTGGCCAACCCTGGGATAGATCATTTTCTGGTATTACTACTTGTTTGCCCATGTGGATAAAAATATTCAGTGACAGGCAACTGCATGGTGGTAGAGGATGTGGAGGGACTTCTCAATCTCATTCTAGCCAATTTAGGGGAGAACAGATGACTTCTATGTGCTTGTATTAGCCTTAACAAGAGACCACAGCTCTCTTATGGATTCTTGACTTCTCTTGGGTCATTAAAGCCAAGAGATGCCACCCACCTCCTAGAGCTTGCTATGCTAAGTCACTTCAGTCGTGTCCAACTCTGTGCGACCCCATAGATGGCAGCCCACCAGGCTCCGCCGTCACTGGGATTCTCCAGGCAAGAACACTGGAGTGGGTTGCCATGTCCTTCTCCAATGCATGAAAGTGAAAAGTGAAAGTGAAGTCGCTCAGTCGTATCCAACTCTTAGTGACCCCATGGACCGCAGCCTACCAGGCTCCTCCATCCTTAGGATTTTCCAGGCAAGAGACTGGAGTGGGGTGTCATTGCCTTCTCCTTCCTAGAGCTTAGATTTTCCTAAAACCATGGGACATAAAGACACAGGATGAACATTCTTCCTCCCTGATACTGAAGAGTTCTCTGACAATTAGCCTCTCTGCAGGATTGAAAACTCCCCTTCAAAACTTCATAAATTCCTGCTTGAGAGTTATGTTTTTCCAAGTCTAGGTTGCTAGTATAAGCTGTTTCCCGAAATGAATGACCAGCTGGAGAGAATACATGTTTGGAGTCTGCATCCATGCTGGCTGTATATCCATCTCAGGCCTAGATCCCTTTTCCTGGGAGTCATATGCTTCTCACAGCACCTGATAGCTCATCATGAAAGGATGTGGCAAACTTACGTCCGTCACTCCCAGTGGAGATGGGAATGTTTGGTACCATTTCTGGCAATGAGGAGAGGTGGGTGGCAGAGCAAATGCAGAGATGTGGGGCAGTAGGCTTTGGCTGTACACTCAACTTTATCTCAAAACAGGGAATAAAAAGCCACCAAGATGAATGGAAAGATTCAAAGGAGATATTCATTGCATCTGTTTAATTGTACCCCTCTAGCCATCTATGGACCCATTCCAGTGTTCTTGCCTGGAGAATCCCAGGGACGGGGGAGCCTGGTGGGCTGCCATCTATGGGGTCGCACAGAGTCGGACACGACTGAAGCGACGCAGCAGCAGCAGCAGCAGCAGCCATCTATGGTGCTTCTAATATACTATGAAGTATTAATTTTTTAAAGTACTTATTTATTTGGCTGCACCAGATCTTAGTCATGGCACACAGGCTCTTCTTTAGCTGTGGCATGAAAACTCTTAGTCGCGGCATATAGGCTCTAGTTCCTGCCTGAACCTGGGCCCCCTGCATTGGGAGGACAGAGCCTTAGCCACTAGATTGCTAGGGAAGTCCCTGAATTAGTATTTTTATAAATTCTGAATTTCTTATGAATAGCATCATTACATTAATTATTTCTTCATGTGTTAAAAATGTTAATGTATTAAACGTAACACTCATAATATATTACAATTAAAAAAACACATGGTGTGCTATGTCCATCTTTTTTAAACGAGCCCCAAACTATGGAAGTTGTCAAGGTCTCTCTCAAAGTCTGAGGGGCCAGGGTAAAAGGGTGTGCATCAGGAGACAGTCAGGGGAACCCTTCCAGCAGGAGCGAGGTGCTCCGTGTGGCTCTGTTCTCTGAAGCTCAGCTGGGGCTGGGGGTGGCAGCCCTTTGATCTCCCATGTGCTGACAGAGCCACGTTTAGCTCTTCCTCAAGCTGGCATAAAGGAGAGACCGGATCCCCTTTGAATGGTTCCTGCTCAACAGAATGCACACAGATGCTGGAGGAGGAGGCGCCCCCAGCACAGAGGCCTGCCAGGTTAAATCTCTATTGGTGGGCTGATGTTTCACACCTTGCCTGGTGAGCAAGCGGAGGCTGAGTTCAAAGGACACACAAGGACACTTAGCCCCACTGGTGAGGACTCCAGTGCCGTATGCTGAGAAGCTAGATGGGCCCTAGACCCTGAAGACTTTTAAACTTATGTTTATCGATTTTCTCAGATGATGAAAGTTCTTCTCAATACCCCAGCACCATGGTTAGAGGTGCCATTGCTAACAGGAATGGGGGAATACATGATTAGGCTCGTGGCTGATCCATGTCGATGTGCAGCAAAACGAATACAGCATTGTAAAGCAAAGCAAACTAAAAAAATAAAAATTAATTAAAAAAATAGAAAGATAAAAAAAATAAAAATAATAATGAAAAACTAGCCACTTCTGAACTAGCTGTAATAACAGAGCCAAGGATGCTATTGTGGTTTTCTACTCTAAGTAGAAAATTTCAAATTCTAAGTTTGTAATTACCACAAACTTAGTGGCTTAAAACAACATGAACTTAATATCTTATAGTCCTAAAGGTCAGAATTCCAAAATAGGTCTCCCTAGGCTAAAATAGAGGTGTCAGCAGGATTTCACTCCTTATGAGGCCCTAGGGGAGAACCTATTTTCTTGTCTTTCCCAGTTTCTAGAACACATTCCTTGGCTTGTGGACCCTTCCTCCGTTTTCAAAGCCAACAACCTTAAGATGAGTCCTACCCACATAGCATTTCTCTGGTTCTAGCTTCTGATTCCCTCTTCTACATTTACCTTGTGATTACATCAGGCCCACCCAGATAACTCAAGTTAATTTCTCCATTTTATTTTTAAACTTTTTTCTTGGTAATTTTTCTTTACTTTTCCTAGTTTTATCAAGATACAATTAACATAAAAAATGGTATTAGTTTAAGTTGTACAGCATAATGATTTGTGTGTGTATATATATATATATATACACACTGTGAAATGATCATCCTGATAAGTTTAGTAAACATTCATCATCTCACAGTTACAATTTTTTTTCCATGTGTTGAGAATTTTGAACATCTATTCTCTTATCTATATATTTATATTCTATGAAAATACCATAATCTCCCTATTTTAAAGGCAGATGATTAGCAAGCTTAATTCCATCTGCAATCTTAACTCCCACCTTCCTCCCAACATGCACCCTAGCATCTTCACAGGTCTCAAGGACTGGGAGGTAGACATCTTTGGGAGGTCATTATTCTGCCTCTCGCATATGACATGCATACACTGCAATTGGAGATCAAACAGTCTTTTATTAACAGACATTTACTGAACACTAATTTGCACCAGGCATGTAAACAGACCCAAAGAGAGAAGGCAGCGAGAGAAGTAACAGGATGGAGGCATCTGCAAGGAGAAAGAAATGGCTTTGACTCAGCGGGACAGGGAAGCCCTCACATGGAACAAGGTCTTTATCCAAGGATGTCACTTACTTCCACCACGTTCCTGACAATCATGTCAGAGCTGCAAAAGTAAGTAGACAAAGGGGCTAGTGGGCCGTCGTCATCATTACTAGTGTTTAATGGAGCACCTACTGAGTACCAGGTACTCTCCTAGGATACTTTACTTACACCAACTCATTGAATCCTCACAGTGATCCAGGGAGGTAAATGCTAGTCTCTCTATTTAGTAGAGAAGGGAGGAAATGAGCCCCAAAGTAACTTGCCCAGGTTCACAGAGCTAGAAAATTCTCTATTCCCCCTTCTAGTGACTGTGTCTGTCATTGATTTGGCAAAAAGGCAGAAAATGGTAATAATAGTAGTAATAGTCACAGCAACTGTTTATTGAGTGTTTTCTCTTTTCCAGGTGCTTTTCTATGTGTACTACATACATTATCCGACTTAATCCCAGTAACACTCCTGAGATGTAATTATTATATCCACTGTACTAATAACTACATAGAAACTCAAAGACATCAACTTGACCATAGTTACCTAATCGGAAAATAATGTTCTACCTGCCGTATAATGCAGGGAGCTCAGCTCGGTGCTCTGTGGAGACCTAGAGAGGTGGGATGGGGGGATGAGAGGGAGGTCCAAAAGAAAGGACATAGATGTGTACACATAGCTAATTCACTTTGTTCAGCAGAAACTAACACAACATTGTAAAGCAACTACACTCAAATAAATAAAAATATTTTTAAAAGTTGTATGCCTACATTTATATTAATTACTGTATAAGATATGGAAAGAGGAAATCATGTTGTGAGAGGAGGGTTAAGGCTAGAATTGGTGCAATAATAAATATATACATTGATAAAAGAAAGTGGTATTCCAGTTTGTCTAGTGTCAAACCCTGTGCTTGGGAAGAGAAAAATAAGAAGATAAAGCATGGTACAACGCAGTGGTTCTCAAACGTCAGTGTGCATGAGAATCAGCTGGAAGACTGGTTAAAACCTAGATGCTTCTGACTCCGTGAGAGCCTAGTAAGATCTAAAGCTCTGAGCCACGGTTGTGGTGGAAGGAAACCACAGCTCCCTCGTTGTTTCAGCACATCATCTATGTGGAAATTTGACCTTTCCTATCAACAATCATGTGAAAAATTTCACCATAGAATCTGATGTGATCATGGAATCAGGCCTCCCAGAAACCTGGGAAGCAGTTTCATCCTAGGAGAGCCTTACTGAAACCAACACTTCTTCTCCCAGATTTTCTGGTAATAGCAGTGGGACGATAAGGCTTCAAAAACCTGGTGGGTTTGTGAGGACTGAGAAAAGAGCTTGGAGACATGAGGATTTAATAAACTTATTTTTGTTCTCTAAAGGGTAAGTATTGTCTCATTTCAAACATTTTTCTCTCATTCATGTCCTTGAAACAAAACCAGTGCCAGGGTCTTTTAGATCTGGTGAAAGACTAGCTTCATTTTTCCCAGAAGGAGTCCACCCCTCTGCCATTCTCCTCATCCCCAAGGCAGCATTAATCACTGATCATAACCTTCAGCTCGCACTCTCAGACATGCCTGGGAGATTTCTCTTTTAAGATGCTAACATCACCAGGAAGAGCCATAGACTCCAAGAAATTTTTTAGTTGTTTCGATTTAACAACAAAACTGACCTACTGAACATTTTCAATATTATCTCCTTTGGATGCAAAATATATTCCCAGCAGTACTTTTGTCTGGAAAATCCCATGGATGGAGGAGCCTGGTAGGCTATAGTCCATGGGGTCGCAAAGAGTCAGACATGACTGAGCGACTTCACTTCACTTACTTAGGCAAGTTAATCTGATAAAACAAAATGAGAAGCCAATGTCAGGATTCATTAAAGAGATAATTCTTGGAGAAGTACTATCCAGGCCCTGGAGTAAGGGCTGATAAATACTGGGCAAGCACGGCAATGAACATCAGGGAAGCCTGGTGTCTGTTATGCAAGCCTGTGAGAAAATTGGAGCTTAAAAAATGGTTAGTCTGAGTCCCTACTTCTTAAACATTGCAGTCTTGTGTGTGCTTGCACACACACATACACGCATGCACACACTTTCAAGAAAGGTACTCAGAATTTACTTTGATCATACATGGTAAGCCATGATAACATGGAAATGACTGCCACAAAGGTATGTTCACACATCCTAGAAACAGGAGGCATGCCACACCACATGGGGCCACCAGGGTTGGTAAAGAGGCAGAAGAAATGAGAGGAAAACGTGGGCAATGGCCTTTGTTGTGGTTTCTGTGGGAAGGAACAAGTGAGGAGGGTAATCTGAGGTTCTAGAGCATAGGGGTGTCCCTGTACCTTGTCCCTAGCAAGGTACCCGGGCTTGAAGTGACCGAGAAGGGCGGAGAGTAGCCCAGAGTGTGAGAATCCAGTAGGGAAGGTATCTGGGGGAGAGAGTGTACTTTGCAATGATTGGTTTGCATTTAAAGGCACGTTCCTGGGCAAGTGGGTGCTCTCTCTAGGAATGAGCTAATCCTGAGAAGGTAGTCCCTCCAGGGCCAGCAAGGCCCCAAGATGTCAAATCATCAGAATACAGAAAATAGGAACACATGATTAATATACACACAAGTACACGCAGAGAGCTGGGAAATTCTACAGCACAATACCATACCTCAGGCAGCTGTTTGGTTTCAGAGTTGGTTTGGGTTTCTTCCCTGGACCCTTTTCTAGCCGTAGATGCTTTTTCTCCCCTTGCAGGCGACTGGCTTGGTAGTGAATGTCACTTCCCTGTCTGTGCCATCACATATTTTTATCACCAGTAGGGGTTGGGGTCTTAGTTCTGCAGGGTCTTCTAGGGGCTGCCCTATCACTGAAAGAAAGGTGAGACCTCAATTTGGTTTAAGTCTGATGGGAAAGAAGAAAAGCTTCATCAGAGAATGCTGATGATAGCAACTCCTTATATTATTGGCACAAAAAGTTTCAAGGATTTTGGCAAATGTGTATTTTTTTAATAGCCTCAATAGGCAAATAAGGGGCATAGGCAAGCCTTGGTCTTTGTTTTCCAGCACTCACCTCCTTGCCCTTTCTGATACCACACTCGATTGACCCCTTCTTCCATCAATACCACCATCAAGGTGGGCATGTGACCCCGCTAGGCCAATCCTAGTTCCCATCTTCCCAGCCAGGACCTTCACCCACACTGGAACAAGCCCAGCCCTTCGCTGGGATTTCTCCGCTGGTGTCTTCTAGGTTCACAGAGCCAGAATAAAAAAAATGCTTTTTAAAAAATCAAGAATAATAACTAATATGTGCTGAGTGATTATTAGGTTTTTCTGCTTTCATTAGCTGTCGTGTCTGACTCTTAACGAACCTATGGACTGCAGCCTGCCAGGCTCCTCTGTCCATGGGATTTCCCAGGCAAGAGTACTGGAGTGCATTGCCATTTCCTCCTCCAGGGGATCTTCCCAGCCCAAAGATCCAACCTGAGTCTCCTGCATTGACAGGCAGGTTCTTTATTACTGAGCCACCTGGGAAGTCCTTATTAGGTGCTGCTGCTGCTGTTGCTGCTAAGTCGCTTCAGTCATGTCCGACTCAGTGAGACCCCACAGATGGCAGCCCACCAGGCTCCCCTGTCTCTGTGATTCTCCAGACAAGAACACTGGAGTGGGTTTCCAGTTCCTTCTCCAATGCATGAAAGTGAAAAGTGAAAGTGAAGTCACTGAGTCATGTCCGACCTTTCACGGCCCCATAGACTGCAGCCTACCAGGCTCCTCCATCCATGGGATTTTCCAGGCAAGAGTACTGGAGTGGGGTGCCATCGCCTTTTCCGTATTAGGTGCTAGATGTACTCAAAGCACTCTACATAGGTTATTTGTTTTGATTTGATCATCACAACCACGCTATAAAGATAAAATATTGCAATTATTCCTAGTATAAAAAGAGGAAATTGAGGCACAAGGTATTTAAGGAATTTGCTCAAGGTCACAACCTTGTGAGTGCCTGAGCCAGGATGCTGCTTGAGGCAATCTGACTCCTGAACTCCTCTGAATAATTATTGTCTACTTTCTCTGGAATTGTTGGCAGCTGTGTTGCCTGCTGATTGAGGGAAACTGATATATGGTAGAAGAGAAAACAAAATTGTTTCCCATTAGGAATTGTTTTCAGTTGCATATAATAGAAAACCCAAATGCCAGATGCTTAAATAGGGGGTTGGTTACTTTTCTCTCATATATAAAGTGCAGAAGTAGGCAGTCTGTACTGGAGTGTCAGATTTTGTCATCAGGGATGCAGTCTCTTTCTTCTTTTCCATTCTTGGTGAATGGTTTCTATCAAGTTTGCCTCATCATCCAAAATGGCTGCTGGGCACCAGCCATCAGGTTATGATTCCAGGCAGGAAATAGGAAGCATGGGGGAAGAGGACAAATGGTGGTTCTATCAACAGAGCCAACTCTTAAAGCCCCATCTGAAGACTGGCTTATATCTCACTGGGCACTCTGGACTGAAGGGAACTGGGAATACAGTCTTCAAAGTGATATTTCCAAGAAAGGAAGATAAAAGAGCCAACAGTTTTCAGTGTCTGCCACAAACACAGATATGTTCTAACAGGACAGTAATAACCAAGCAAGTTTTGCAAATATGAGCAAACCTGGACATTTCCACTTCCAGCTCACTTTGCAAGACTGGGAAAAGATTTTACTCATCTCTGCTCCAGCTCAGGGAATTTATCACCACACACAGAGCTCACCTCCTAAAAGCAGCAGCCAGTGTCGAATTTGGCAGCCTTTAAAACCCAGGAAAAGCTGGCAAAATTGAACAGAATCCACCAGCATCTCTGCATTATCTTGGGGCTTATAGAAAGACTCATGCAGGAGAACTAGCTTGTTAGAAATGATATATGCAGCAGGACAATGCCAGTTTTCTTCAGTGACTGCCAGAGACAGTGCTGACTGACATCCCAGGCAAATCACACGAGCTGGCTTTGAAGTTCTCTTGCATATCGCAACCCACCAAGGACTTAGACCACCAAATCCATTTCACAAGAACCCCATAATGCAGTTATCAAAAAGTCCCCAGAGCAAATGAGAATGCTTTGCTCACAAAGTCCAACAGCCCTTGTAAACAGGCCCTGAAGCTGGATTTCTCTATAGATTTATGAGAGCAATGAATTTATATTATTTCATATAGCATATAAAAATAGACAGTGCTGTGACATTTATAAAACCCTTTCTCTCCCGTGTTATTCTTTCATTGATATATATTCATACCAATATCGTTAGTTAGACTTGACTCATTCTTGAGGAAATATATCAAGAATGCAAGAGGGAGGGCATTGCTGATAATTAACCCTACATGTCTCTCTGTCATTAGAAGATGGAAGAAGCCACGATTCTTCCCAGGTGTGCACACACCCTATGCACATGTTCTCATGGTCTTTAAGCAGCCCTCGCCTGACCCTTCACACCTCGTGGGTTTTGCTTATTTGTTGTTCATTTTGGCTTCTATGATTTTGCATGGGCTTTCCCCTCTGCTTTAAAGCACTATTCTCTACCTGTTTGTCCTTCAAAACTCCACTTAAAATTCACCCTTTCTGATAATTCTAAATTCTTCAGGATTCTCAAAAGAAATTCATTACCAATAAGAACATACTGTATAGAACAGGAAACTAAACTTAATATTTTATAATAACCTATAAGGGAAAAGCATCTGAAAAGAATTCAGATTCCGTTTTATATGTATATCCGTTATATAGATATAGATATACACATGGGCTTCCCCAGTGCCTCAGCAGTAACGAATTTGCTTTCAATGCAGGGAGACCCAGGAAACATGGGACATGGGTTTGATCTCTGGGTCAGGAAGAGCCCATGGAGAAGATAATGGCAACCCACTCCAGTATTCTTGCCTGGAAAAATCCCACGGACAGAGCAGCCTTGCGGGCTATAATCCATGGGATTGCAAAGAGTCGGGCATGGCTGAGGGACTGAGCAGAAGCACAATAGCTGAATCGCTATGCTATTCACCTGAAACTAACATGATATTGTAAATCAACCGAGCTTCAGATAAAAAAATTAATTGCTTTCTCTCCTGTGCCATGCAGGTACTTAGCATAATTATCACAATTAATTGTTACTTGTTTGTTTTATGTCTGTCTCCCTGACTGGACTGTAAGCTCACCAGCAGGAACTGTGACTTACTTACTTGTGTATTCAGTGCTGGATGTACAATAAGTACTTAAGAATGGTCGAATTTTAAAATGAATTGAGTTAGACCATAGCTCCCGTCTTATACTGGCATTCCCTGAGCTTATGACCCCATGTTATTGTTTCCCTGACTCACAGACTTGTATTCCTCAAAGAACTGTGTTCAGTCTCACAAAGTCCAAGTTGCCTCATTTGCTTCAGCACCTGGTCCAAAATTCTGAAAGTTCAAACTCCGATGCCAGGAAATACACTTCCCTCTTTGCACCCTGACTATTTTTACTTAGCTTCCTTAATGCCTCCCCCAAACCAGAACCTGTGAAAGAGGGAAATATTTCTTCCTACTAAGCAGTTGCAGATAAGATTTTTTTTTGTTTTTTTTTTTAAAAAAATTTATTTATTTTAATTGGAAGTTAATTACTTTACAAGATTTTAACTTTAATTAAAACTCCCTATCTGATCTAGGAAAATGGATATTATTAGATTAGGAAAGTTCCATAAGATACTGCTTATCTCTAAGTCAGATTGGCAAACTCCAAGCTCTGCTGGAGCCCGTGGTCTGTGGTTGGGAGGCTGTGGTGGGTGGAATAGAGGAATGAGTGAGTGTATTGGCAAAGGACACTTGAGGGAGGGTGGGCAGGATGCCCAGATCAAATATGGTTCATGTATGAGGTTATTGGACTTAGTTTTAGAATGAAATTTACATGGTTGATGGATATAAGGAGGCCCAGCTTTGGAACTAGCCAGATTAAGGTTTAAATGATGGTTTGGTCAATGACGAAGCTTGGTTAATTACTAAGTTTTTGAGCTTGGGCATATTCTTTACTGGATCTTAGTTTTATCATCTCAAAAATGAAGACAGTACTATTTATAGGGTGTCTGCTGGGATAGGGTAAGCTTATCCCTTTAAAATATCTAGGGGCACATAACCAAACATAGCAAGCTGAGTGTTACTCTCCTTCTTTCCTCTTTGAAAAACGGGTCAAGAGAGGCAGAGATCATCATCCCTAACTGGCTCCCACTCAGCTCCCTCCCCCAACCTTTGGAAGAAAAAGGAAGCTTTTGACCATTAAATAGAACCAATGTAGGCACTTTCATTCACTCAACAAATACCAGTCAATGAATAGCTAATGATGAATTGGACTACATCCCTTCTCCTGAAGAACTCATAGTCTAGAGAGAAAGACACATCCATAAGGAGTTAAGATCTTATCGCCAGGGATAATGGAGACTATTGAAGAGATAATTATGTGTGGATAGAGTGTAGAGAATGGATTGCAGGCAGAGCAAAATGATGGCCATGTCTGCAAGAGGCATTTGCAGTCTGATGGAAGGGGCTGCAGTGGACAGTAATGGAAGGAGAGGTGGGTGACAGAACTGCATAGATGAAACGTCAAGGAGAGGAATCTTAGCATTTTTTATGAGATAAGAATACAACAGAAGGAGCCTGTTGTGGAAGCTAGAAAGAAGAGTTGTTGTTCAGTAGTCCGTAGCGTTGCTGAGTCGGACACAACTGAGCGACTTCACTTTCACTTTTCACTTTCATGCATTGGAGAAGGAAATGGCAACCCACTCCAGTGTTCTTGCCTGGAGAATCCCAGGGACGGGGAAGCCTGGTGGGCTGCCGTCACGACTGAAGCAGCTTAGCAGCAGCAGCAACGGAGCGCCTAAAACAGCGCCTGGCACATAGTAAATGCACAATAAATGCTCAGTGTTGTTATTTACATTACTATTTCTAGAAGTTCCTAGAAGGAGGATAGTATGCTCAAACTTGTCTCAGTCTCACATAATCATTCATCCAAAGAAAATATCACAAATGTGGAGTTAATTAAGAAAAGGTGACGGGGAGTATGTCAGAGTCGACTTCGAAGAGCTAGAAATGGAACTCTAGTGCCTACAATCTAGCTGGTGACATCTTGCAGAAGCTAAGACATCAATACATTATGAAAAGACCCCTAGCACTACCTAGAGTCCAGTTAGCTCTGACCAGTCACATTCTAATGACCTGGGTGCAAATGAGTTAAAAACACATGGACTCGATTTCCTGTCCAATACACATGGGTTTCAAAATTAAGGGGAAGGAGCACACGCCAAAATGCAATTCATAATAATCAGTGTAATAATAAATGGTTCATTGAGCCAGAAACATCAATGGATCATCTGTGATGCTCATTAGACCCACGAGGCAGCAGGTTGAAATACTCAGGAAACAGAAAGAGATCAAAGAGGCTTGATCCCATCAGTTCTTAAAGTGAACTATGACTAGATTTGAGAAGAAAAAGAAAGATGGTTCTTAAGTCTGGTCAGGAATATGGCATTAAGAAAGAGAAAAAAAGATAGGTTGAAAGGTGACTACTTGCAGCTCTGGACTGAGTGCTGGAGTGCACCGTGGGAGGGAGGTGGGATCCTGTTCCAGTTCCTCCCTGGTTAGCTGCTGAACCTTGGATGGGTTCTTTCACCTGCTCGAGCCTGTTTCTTCACCTGGAAAGTGAGGCTTCTGGATAAAATATTCTCTAAGTTCTCCTATCATGGTGAACATCAGTAAGCATTTTTAAGCAGAAAATAGGGACTTGAATCCTCTTGGTGTCTAGTAAGAAAACATCATTCCAAACTATTATAGAAACAACATGTCAGGCACTTGAAGACTTGGAAGAAAAGAATGCTCGAGAAGAGAAAACTTTCCTGATCATAGCAAATCTCTGCTTTTGCCAGTTGAATGCCTCATTGAGGAAAGCTGAAAAACATATCCAGATGGGAATGTTTTAATAAGGCAGTTTTGGCCCAATCTCCTGCTGCTGCAGTCAATAGCAGTTTTTGCTAATGAGCTTTGACAGGATTAGAAATATTAAAGTAAATTAGACATGTGGCAAATACACATTTTGACTGAATTACAAATGTCTGGATTAAAAAAAAAATCACCTAAAGCCAAATATCCTAATCAGAGAACTTGTTTCTGGGATAACCACAATAAATCTAAATAACAATAATTGTTATTATCAAATTTTTATTGTTTAGCCTTTTATTAGCTAAATTATACAAATTTACCATTAAGATTTAGAGCAATAGTTTCTGAGCTCTGTCAGTTGCTAGATTGCTCCTGGGGTTGCTTGCTTCATGTTTGCTGCACTGAATAGTCACTCACTTTAAAGTGACAGCAGGAAAGGAGGAAGGAGTTTTTTAGATACTTCCTTTTTCTCTAGTACTATCTTATTTCCCTCATAGTGTATATTTTTCCTCTGGATCAATGGTAATTTACCATGGGTGCTGCTGTACCTATTATGAAGACTTTTCCATCTTATATAATTTTGAGATGAAAAAGCTGGCCTTCTGCTTTTAATTCATTCATTAAAACTCTTTAAAAAGGTCTTTGTCTTCCAAGAAGCATAACCCAAATGGGAGTTAAATCACTCAAAATTAAATGATTCCTTTAAGATTATTTTGTTTATTGTTAGGAATGCTAGTACACCAAATGATTCCACAAAGATTCTGATTATTAATAAAGTTGAGCTTTATTATTCATACTTGTGTTATTAAGTTTTGTAAGCATTTATTGGCTAAAAAAGGATATAAACTTCTTCCAAAAAGTTGTCTAGCTAGTGCATTCTTTTAATGCTCATACAATGAATCAATTTATCTATTTAACTGTTTGAATATTCTTTTTGTCTTTATATGTAAAGTTAACAACATTTACAATAATTAGTAATACACTGTACTCTTAAAATTAGTAAGTGTGCACCTACTTAAAGAAATAATAGAATTTCAACATCAGTTCAGTCGCTCAGTCGTGTCCAACTCTGTGCAACCCCATGGACTGCAGCATACCAGGCTTCCCTGTCCATCACCAACTCCCAGAGTTTACCCAAACTCGTGTCCATTGAGTCGGTGATGCCATCCAACCATCTCATCCTCTATTGTCCCCTTCTCCTCCTGCCTTCAATCTTTCCCAGCATCAGGGTCCTTTCAAATGAGTCAGCTCTTTGCATCAGGTGGCCAAAGTATTGGAATTTCAGTTTCAACATCAGTCCTTCCATGAATATTCAGGACTGATCTCCTTTAGGATGGACTGGTTGGATCTCCTTGCAGTCCAAGGGACTCTCAAGAGTCTTCTCCAACACTACCATTCAAAAGCACAATTCTTTGGTGCTCAGCTTTCTTTATAGTCCAACTGTCACATCCATACAACACTACTGGAAAACTTCAACATATAACACCCATAAAGAGATTTTTAATCCAAGTTACATCAGTGAAGCTTATCTGCATTTAAAAGTGAGTATTCAAATATTAATAAATTTTATTGCATGCTTTGTTCATATTGTAGACTTTGTTACAATGATTAGACACCATAGATGTGACTGGAACTTACCCTGTCACACAATCATTGGGCACACTTAAGTTCAGGAAGGTCAGAAATGATGCCAAAGAAGGATTTTGCTGTTCAGTCTTCCAATGGTGGGACACAAATGTCTAAGTTAAGGGACAAGTTTTGGCCAAAGTCAACCTGCAATGCATTTCTGCAATGTCCACAAGCTTCCCTCTAAAGCCTCTTCAAGAAAATTCTTCACTCAATCCATTTCTGGGCCTTAATTTCACTATTCAATGCTACCGCTGGACATTTTTAAAAATGAAGAGCTTACGTTTGTTTACAAGAGAGAGGCATGGACCTAAGTCTGGAAGATGAGAGAGATCAGCTGAGGCTGGAGAGAAAGACAGACTAGAGATTGTCAGGGGAAGCTGTAATGAGGCAACTCTCGTGAGAGAGAGAGAGAGAGATTTAATTAGGAATTTTTCCTGTGTACTGTGTGGCAAAGTTTTTTCTGTTAGCTCCCTTTTCAAAGAGACTTTCACAAATTTTCTTTAGAGACATTTTGATATGAAATTTCTTTTTCTTCTAGATGAATCACATGCTTATTATTTTGAGAACAAGAAGGCTTAGTCTTATTCAAATGGCAAAGAAGGAAGCCAAGATCATGCTGTCCTTGCAACAGTGTTCACATTTAAATACTTCTTGGTTAGAAATAACAAATGGAAATATATTTCATGCACATATAGAAATGTTTATTTTGACTCAGCTATTCCACTTGAAGTAAGCTAAAGTAATTATAAATGTAGGCAAAGATCTATCTGCACAGGTATTCATTACCATTATTGTAGGAGCAAAAATAGTGGAAATCTACAGAAGAGAAATGGCTCATAAATTACATATAATCACATGATGGAATGTTATATATCTATTAAAATGATGCTTTCAAAGAGACTTATTAATTTGGAAAAGTCTTGTGTGTTTAAAGGTTATTTTTTATCAGTATGAAATATAATTTTTGATTGTCATTATTTTTTACCAGTAAAAAATAAATGCTTGACACAGATGTTTTGCTTGTAACTTCCTGAAAGTCTTCCAAGCTAAAACAGTTTTGGCCAGACTAATGGAATAGGACTTCAAGTACCCATCTGTCTGTGCTTTGTAGCCCTTTGATAACAATTTCCCCAGGGAAAAAGACTGGCTCCCCCAAAATGGGAACAAGCACTTCTTTAGCTCCCTTCTAAATAAATAATGGGATGTTCATCTGAAAAGATAGATTAGGTTAGGCCACTTCATTTTTCCAAGAGGACTTCAACCCCAACTCTTGGAATCCCCACCATGGTCACCACCGAAACTGAGTCTTAGAACTCATGGGTCAGTACCACTGGTTCTCAAAGAGTGACCACTGAAGCCACAGCAGAGCATCATAACTTATTAGGAATGCACGTTATTGGACTCCACCCCCGACCTTCTAAAGCGAAACTTCTTAGGGCAAGCTGATAATCTAGGTTTTAAACCTTAGGGAAGCTACTATGAGCACAAGTGTGAGAACCACCATTCTGTATTTAACTCTAGGCGCTCAATGGGGTTAGACCTCACTACTGTACTCTCCCATACTTACCAATCCTTGGATGAAAAACATTTTACTGATGATTTGGGGCTTCCCAGGTGGCACTGGTGGTAAAGAATCTGCCGGCCAGTGGAGGAGATGCAAGAGATGTGGGTTCAATCCCTGGGTTGGGAAGATCCCTTGGAGGAGGAAATGGCAACCCACTACGGTACTCTTGGCCTGGGAAATCCCATGGACAGAGGAGCCTGGTGGGTTACAGTCCATGAGGCCACAAAGAGTCAGACACCACTGAGCACACAGAGCCCAGATGATTAGTTACAGGATATGAAGTCCATCTATTTTTCTTTAGAATCTAAAATCTACTTCTATAGACTATGCTGCTACCCTATGTGAATCTCCTTCCCTGAATTTGACTTGGTCTTTATTGAGGGATGTTACAAACCACAGACCACAAAATTCATCTTTTGCCCCTTTGGAATATTCCTGAAGTAGGCCTTCTCTTCTCCACTCTAGCACTCTCCTCCTACTTGAAATGATATATTTTTAATTTATTTGCTTGCTTATTGTCTGTCTCTTTCACTACAATGTAAGATCCCTAACACAAAGACTTATTGCATACTGTATTGCTAATACCTAGAACCATACATGATCCAGAGTAGGTGCTTCAAGTGTGACAGTTACACAGCCATGTCCAACTCTGTGATCCCACGGACTATACAGTCCGTAGAATTCTCCAGGCCAGAATACTGTAGTGGATAGCCTTTTCCTTCTTCAGGGGATCTTCCCAACCCAGGGATCAAACCCAGGTCTCCTGCATTACAGGCAGATTCTTTACCAGCTGAGCCACAAGGGAAGCCCAGGTGCTTAATAATAGTGAAACAATAAATGAAAAGAATAAATCACATTATTAGTTACATTACATGATAACCAAGTATTTACGACTTCTGTCTGATCATAATATCAACAATAGCAATATTTCTGTTGATCATTTGACCTGTTTTTAATTTTATGAACCCCAGTGTGAAAGTATGAAAGTGTTAGTCACTCAGTTGTGTCTGACTCTTTGTGACCCCATGGACTGTAGCCCCACCAGGTTCTTCTGTCCAAGGAACTCTCCAGGCAAGAATACAGGAATGGATTGCCATTCCCCTTCTCCAGGGGATCTTCCCAACCCAGGGATCAAACCCAGGTCTCTTGCATTCCAGGCGAATTTTTTACCGTCTGAGCCACCAAGGAAGCCCCTGTGAGCCTTTTGTAATTGACAAGGCTCCCCTTCTAAAATTACAAAAGGATACTACAAAGTTAGACCAAACTCTGTGGAATGCTAGAAGCAAGGATAAAGGTTTTTATGGTTTGGAATTTTCAGTCAATTTATGATTCCAATGTATATGATCTTACCTTTGTTTTTCCTTCCTCTGCTCATGTTTTTAACTGATGTCATATCACTCTATTTTGTGACTTGAAGTGTGAGCACTTGAACACATTGCTCTGGTCAAATCCAAGTCTCGCCACTTATTTTTTTATGTGATTTTGAACAAATTGTATAACCTTTGTCTGCCTCAGTTTCCTCACCTGTAAAATGAAGATCATAAGAGTTTTTACTTTATATGGTAAAGGTCTTAGAATAGTGTCAAGCTTTTAATAGTAAGTGCTATCATACTGGTGATGGTAAAAGGAAACAAGTAAACATAGAGATATAAAGAAAATATGCCCAAGTGTTTTTAGTGGTCGTTTCTCGGAGCAGAGTCAGGGAATTTGTATTTTCTTCTCACACTTTCTGTGCTTTCAAAATCTTAAACAAAGAGCATGTTTTTAAAAAAAAGAAAGGAAAAAAGAAATGGCCTATGGAGTCCTGGGCTTGTGTAACTGAGGTTGAATAACATGACAGGAGAATTTACTCCAGTCAAATCCCTAAAGAGCAATATACAGATCTGTCAGAAAAACATCAGCCCCTGGTTTATCTGGAGATACATAGCTGGAACAGACAACTGTGAGAGACACAAAGAGAGATGATTCAATCATAAAGATGACAGTGTTGGCTTATTTCCCTCAAGGGTTTCTAAAATCTGAACCTGGTCATGTAGGAAGGTGGTGATGGTCTTCTATAACCTTTACATGTTTCAACCACAATAAATCATGTTATTTTAGGCTTTTACTGCCATTCTTAAACTTTTACTCATTCTTTTCCAAACTCAGCCTAATTTTAAAGTAAAAAGTAACAAAGTAGGAAACAATAAAAGGTACCAGATCTTCATTAAATTCTTGACAATGACCTTGTTGTGGAGTGAAAGTCGCTCAGTTGTTTCCAACTCTTTGCAACCCCATGGACTATACAGACCAGGGAATTCTCCAGGCCAGAATACTGGAGTGGGTAGCCTTTCCTTTCTCCAGGGGATCTTTCTCCATTTTGATCCCAGGAATCAAAACAGGGTCTCCTGCATTGCAGACAGATTCTTTACCAGCTGAGCTACCAGGGAAGCCTTTGTTTTAGTAAAACCCATGTAAAGTGTAAGACCATTACCTAGTTGAGATGGGCACTGAGTTTTCTCTCTTGTCCTTCCTAATCCACCCTTCACCCTGCTCTGTGTCCTGGGTCACTGACCACTATGGAGTCTATCAGTTGGGCTTCTTTGCCCTCTGGTTTCCATCTGCCTTAGATAATGGCCGTTGCTGGCAAGGGACTCAAGGTCAAGAGGAGAAAGATGTTGGGAAATTTGGCCTAGGCTTCTTCCCTGCAGGACCCTGGGTTGGCAGTAGTTGTGGCCCTCCACCAACAGCTACAGCTCCCATCAGGCAGCCCTCCCCTAGAGCTGCAGACACTTTCCACATTCCAGCAACTGCTTCCCACTTCTCCAGACTCTGGCTGCAGTGGCTTCCTTCCAGCTGCAGCAAGCCATAGAATGTCCCACCATAACTCACTGGCTTTCCTTAACCTTCCCCAGACCTTCATCAAACTCTTGACAATGACCTTGTTTAAGCATCAGGAGGGCCAAGACCCTGACAGATATGTAGGGAATGTGCCAGAAGAGTTGTGGTGAAAGAAATCAATCGGACTTGTACACAGTACATAGTGCCAAGCCTCCGAGCAGCCAAGTCAGAAAGAAGAGCATGATGGAGTGCTTGGCTCTCCTTATCTGACAAAAGGAAGCATATCAGGAAACAGCAGCAGATTTTTTTTTACTCTACTTAATACTTTATAATGATCTATATGGGAAAAAAAAAAGCTCAACGTTCAGAAAATGAAGATCATGGCATCTGGTCCCATCACTTCATGGGAATAGATGGGGAAACAGTAGAAACAGTGTCAGACTTTATTTTGGGGGGCTCCAAAATCACTGTAGATGGTGACTGCAGCCATGAAATTAAAAGACGCTTACTCCTTGGAAGAAAAGTTATGACCAACCTAGATAGTATATTCAAAAGCAGAGACATTACTTTGCCGACTAAGGTCCGTCTAGCCAAGGCTATGGGTTTTCCTGTGGTCATGTATGGATGTGAGAGTTGGACTGTGAAGAAGGCTGAGCGCCGAAGAATTGAGCTTTTGAACTGTGGTGTTGGAGAAGACTCTTGAGAGTCCCTTGGACTGCAAGGAGATCCAACCAGTCCATTCTGAAGGAGAACAACCCTGCGATTTCTTTGGAAGGAATGACGCTAAAACTGAAGCTCCAGTACTTTGGCCACCTCATGCGAAGAGTTGACTCATTGGAAAAGACTCTGATGCTGGGAGGGATTGGGGGCAGGAGGAGAAGGGGACGAGAGAGGATGAGATGGCTGGATGGCATCACGGACTCAATGGACGTGAGTCTGAGTGAACTCCGCGAGTTGTGATGGACAGGGAGGCCTGGCGTGCTGCGATTCATGGGGTTGCAAAGAGTCAGACACGACTGAGTGACTGAACTGAACTGATATGGGAAAAGAATCTGAAAAATAGTGGATATATGTCTATGTACAACTGACTGACTTTGCTGTACACTTGAAACTAACACGACATTATAAATCAACTATACTCCAACAAAATTTACCAAAAATAAAAAAAAAAGTTTTTTCTATTCTTTTCTTTACACTGAGCCCCAAGTAAAATTTTTCACCTGAGTCTCTAGGTAGTCAAGCCAAGGTTGTTTCAGCCAGTTTATATCCGAATTATGGTACCAGATATGTCGGGGGAGTGTGTAATTTCCTTGGTTCTGTCTCGCTGCAGCAAAGATTTGTAATGGTGGAACAGTGTTACAGCTTGGTTACAGCTCAGAGTCTTATTCAGCAAGCAAAGGAAAGTCCACCCTCAAGGCATGAGGGCAGTCCAGCCCCAAATGAGAGGCTTCAGTCCATCTTGGCTTCTCTTTTTGTCTCCTCCCCCCTGAGCCTGCCCTGTGTAAATTGGTCTAGCCAAGAAGAGGGTGTGCTTGTTTCACCTGAAGTTCTCCCTCCGGTCCATGGATTTTCTTTTGTTCCATTTTCACAGGCTTTTCCCTTTCTTTGTCTTCTGGCCACAGCCATTTTGGACTCCTTTTTCCTATTCTAACTACCTAACAGGTCTTTACACAGTAAAAGTGTCCATACATCCACCTCTATTATGGTGCTCTAATTTAGGAACATTTAGGAACATTTAGGAACAAAATGTCAACTAAAAAAAATATGCACAACCTAAAAGTTAAGAGTTAGGTTTTATTTGGTGGGAATTTTAGGACTTGAGCCAGGAGACAGTATCTCAGATAACCCCAAAAGCTCAGACTTTCAGGAGGCAGGGGAGGAGCCAGGCTATATACAAGCTTGCAGCAAGGGACAGGTAATCTGAATACTCAAAGATTACTGTTAATTAAGAGGAAACTGAACCTCTCATGTGAAGAGATTTAGTGATCTAGCTGCAAGCCACAGGGCTGCTGAAATAATTTCTTTCATATGCATCTAGCTATCTGGGGCCAATCCTGCTTTCTTTATTGTTCACATACTAATTCCTTGTTTACCATAAGAGACGGGGAATGTGGTGGATGGCTGCCTCTCACATCCCCTTAGCTCCTCGGCGCTTACTGGGGAGGACATAGCTGATGGTTTCCAAATAACTGGCTTTGTTTCACCTGGGCTCAGAAATTTGTGTTTGGAAAAGGCTAGGGCATGGCAAATCACTCCAGTACTTTTGCGTGGAGAATCCCATGGACAGAGGAGCCTGGCCCTGGCAAGCTACAGTCCATAGGGTCTCAAAAAGTCAGACACAACTGAAGCAATGTAGCATGCATGCATGTTTACTGGTGAGCATAGAGCAGAAGACATTTCATTGCACAAAAGTGATTGGCATTGGGGTCAAATTAAGAAGAGGAGCAAGAGTAAGGAATGAATATTCCTCATGAGAATATTTTTCATGAGCAACATGAAAGAAGATCACTACCTTTGGCCAAAATGATAATAATGCCTGTGAGGTAACTAGACTGCCAGGAACTTTGTGGTAACTTCTAGAAAAGTGCCACTAGAACACAGAAGATTCTCAAGAAATAATAGATTCTCAAGAAATCTTTGAAGGTTCACATCTCAGTCTCTTAAATGTTGCTGTTGTTCAGTCACCAAGCTGTATCTGACTCCTCAAGACACCCGGACTGCAGCACACGAGGCTTCCCTGTCCCTCACCATCTTTGGGAGTTTTCCCAAGTTCATATCCGTTGTATCGGCAATGCCATCCAACCATCTCATCCTCTCTCACCCTCTTCTTCTTCTGCCTTCAACATTTCCCAGCATCAGGGTCTTTTCCAATGAATCAGCTCTTCCCATCAAGTGGCCAAAGTATTGGATCTTCAGCTTCAGCATCAGTCCTTCCAATGAGAACAGTTTTTAAATGCCACTCTTCCTTTAAGGAAGAAACACGACATTGTAGAACAAAGTTCTCAAACTTGACTGAACACTGGTGTTATCTGAAGAACTGTAACAAATACTGTGGCCTGGGTCTCATGACAAGTCATTCTGATTTCATTGGTCTGGGGTTCATCCAGAACATAAGGATTTTTTTTTTTATATCATCCAGATGATTCTTATATGCAGTCCAGATTGAGAACATGGGTTTGCAAGATGTTCTGAAATTAAAATCAAGTGCCCTGGATCCAGACTTCAATTCTACTAGTGACAAGCAGAGTTCAACTCCTCTGAGGCACAGTTATCCCATGTGTGAAATGAAGACAAAAATATCTGCCCTAAAAAAAATTGACCCTAAATATCTCACAGGCTTTTGTGTGAATTAAGTAAAATTATGTTTGCAAAAATTCTTGGTAAATTCTAAATCACCTTTTGTAGATATCACCATCATCATCAACATGTAAAAGGAAATGTGTTAACATATTACCATTAGTAACACATAAATCTGCTTTACAGTGCTGAATATTCTTCTTCAGGTCACATTTTAAACTCCACACAGCAGTGCATTTGATATTGAAGATTTTCTTGAGATGCTGCTCAAGGTCTGTAACCCATTATCTCTCAAGTTAAACAAGACACACAATACTTGGCAATAAGACTGATAGCTCAAAGTGGTGGGAAAAGGCTTTTTCTTTAAAACTGATGAATTTGTAAAATATAAAATATAATAATAAGTTTTAAACAAGCCACGTTGAGGACGTGTGTTTCTTGATCAACACTCTCCAGCTTGGTTGTGTTGGAGGGTCCGACTGTGGCTCAGGATGGATGGATGTGACCCCAGCATTATTCTTTCTCTCCCCGGTGTGCCTTTCAAAGTGGTGATCATTATCTTGCATTCTTAGCATTTTAGAATCATTATGGTGCTCTAATTTAGGAACATTTAGGAACATTTAGGAACAAAATGTCAACTAAAAAAAATATGCACAACCTAAAAGTTAAGAGTTAGGTTTTATTTGGTGGGAATTTTAGGACTTGAGCCAGGAGACAGTATCTCAGATAACCCCAAAAGCTCAGACTTTCAGGAGGCAGGGGAGGAGCCAGGCTATATACAAGCTTGCAGCAAGGGACAGGTAATCTGAATACTCAAAGATTACTGTTAATTAAGAGGAAACTGAACCTCTCATGTGAAGAGATTTAGTGATCTAGCTGCAAGCCACAGGGCTGCTGAAATAATTTCTTTCATATGCATCTAGCTATCTGGGGCCAATCCTGCTTTCTTTATTGTTCACATACTAATTCCTTGTTTACCATAAGAGACGGGGAATGTGGTGGATGGCTGCCTCTCACATCCCCTTAGCTCCTCGGCGCTTACTGGGGAGGACATAGCTGATGGTTTCCAAATAACTGGCTTTGTTTCACCTGGGCTCAGAAATTTGTGTTTGGAAAAGGCTAGGGCATGGCAAATCACTCCAGTACTTTTGCGTGGAGAATCCCATGGACAGAGGAGCCTGGCCCTGGCAAGCTACAGTCCATAGGGTCTCAAAAAGTCAGACACAACTGAAGCAATGTAGCATGCATGCATGTTTACTGGTGAGCATAGAGCAGAAGACATTTCATTGCACAAAAGTGATTGGCATTGGGGTCAAATTAAGAAGAGGAACAAGAGTAAGGAATGAATATTCCTCATGAGAATATTTTTCATGAGCAACATGAAAGAAGATCACTACCTTTGGCCAAAATGATAATAATGCCTGTGAGGTAACTAGACTGCCAGGAACTTTGTGGTAACTTCTAGAAAAGTGCCACTAGAACACAGAAGATTCTCAAGAAATAATAGATTCTCAAGAAATCTTTGAAGGTTCACATCTCAGTCTCTTAAACGTTGCTGTTGTTCAGTCACCAAGCTGTATCTGACTCCTCAAGACACCACGGACTGCAGCACACGAGGCTTCCCTGTCCCTCACCATCTTTGGGAGTTTTCCCAAGTTCATATCCGTTGTATCGGCAATGCCATCCAACCATCTCATCCTCTCTCACCCTCTTCTTCTTCTGCCTTCAACATTTCCCAGCATCAGGGTCTTTTCCAATGAATCAGCTCTTCCCATCAAGTGGCCAAAGTATTGGATCTTCAGCTTCAGCATCAGTCCTTCCAATGAGAACAGTTTTTAAATGCCACTCTTCCTTTAAGGAAGAAACACGACATTGTAGAACAAAGTTCTCAAACTTGACTGAACACTGGTGTTATCTGAAGAACTGTAACAAATACTGTGGCCTGGGTCTCATGACAAGTCATTCTGATTTCATTGGTCTGGGGTTCATCCAGAACATAAGGATTTTTTTTTTAATATCATCCAGATGATTCTTATATGCAGTCCAGATTGAGAACATGGGTTTGCAAAATGTTCTGAAATTAAAATCAAGTGCCCTGGATCCAGACTTCAATTCTACTAATGACAAGCAGAGTTCAACTCCTCTGAGGCACAGTTATCCCATGTGTGAAATGAAGACAAAAATATCTGCCCTAAAAAAAATTGACCAAATTGACCCTAAATATCTCACAGGCTTTTGTGTGAATTAAGTAAAATTATGTTTGCAAAAATTCTTGGTAAATTCTAAATCACCTTATGTAGATATCACCATCATCATCAACATGTAAAAGGAAATGTGTTAACGTATTACCATTAGTAACACATAAATCTGCTTTACAGTGCTGAATATTCTTCTTCAGGTCACATTTTAAACTCCACACAGCAGTGCATTTGATATTGAAGATTTTCTTGAGATGCTACTCGAGGTCTGTAACCCATTATCTCTCAAGTTAAACAAGACACACGATACTCGGCAATAAGACTGATAGCTCAAAGTAGTGGGAAAAGGCTTTTTCTTTAAAATTGATGAATTTGTAAAATATAAAATATAATAATAAGTTTTAAACAAGCCACGTTGAGGACGTGTGTTTCCTTGATCAACACTCTCCAGCTTGGTTGTGTTGGAGGGTCCGACTGTGGCTCAGGATGGATGGATGTGACCCCAGCATTATTCTTTCTCTCCCCGGTGTGCCTTTCAAAGTGGTGATCATTATCTTGCATTCTTAGCATTTTAGAATCCTCAAGTCAGTCGGCTCCTTTCCACTGTTATCCATCCCCTTAACATGTATGATCACAGGAGAATACATTCCTTTTCTTTTTCAAAAGACCTCAGTAGATATTTATAAAAATTCAGTCCCCAAAATTTGTCATTCCATATTCTACTAACATAATTCTATGTAAGTCTAGCGGGACATTTTGAAACTTTCTTTGAACTAAAACAAACAGTAGGATTCAAGTGATACATTTTTATAAAACTGTAGGATGCATATTCACATGAAAAATCTGTTTTCCTTATAAAGTGTATATTGTTTACTAGACCTCATTTAATTTGTTTAAAATTTGCTAGGATGAGAAAGAGAGGAGAAAAAAACTGTAGGTTTTTTCCAACCTAAACTTTTCCATAAGTGTCCTTAATATGCAGGTCTCAAGTTGGTTCATCACTCCACAGCCATTTCCTAGAGCAAAAAAAAAGAAACAATCTCCCTTATAAGTCTAGAAGCCTTGTCAAGCAAGTCTGAGGTCTTTAGGAAAATCACTTCTTGCTAACGCTGTGATTTTAATTCAACCAAGAGCCTTTGGATCTCTTCAAGTTTACTCTAAGCTCAAATGTCCACTTATAAACTCATTTGTACAGGTACTTCTGGGAGATGGTGCAGGTTTCTAAGAGGCTGTAGGATTGCAAGGATGGGGAAGGGGCAGTGTAGAGGTCACTTTGCTGAAGAATTTGCCTGCAAAGACTCCAATAAATGTTAGCTCTGTAGGTAGGAAACAGAAAAGAATTCTCATAAATTTCAAAAATATAAGAAAATATGTTTAGAAAGTGAAGAGATTAGATATAAAGCAAGATGAGGGAGAATCAGAAAAACACTGGTAAATTTTTTTTAACTTTTAATTGTTTATTGGGGCATAGCTGATTAACAATGTTATGATAGTTTCAGGTGAATAGTGAAAGAGTTCAGTCATACACATACTTGTATCCATTCTCCCCCAAACTCCACTCCCATCCAGGCTGCCACATAACATTGAACATTGATATATTTTTAAAAACATACATTGGGGTACTTTGATTCCTTGATAGCACTTATGTGCTTCAGTGATTTATATATTCAGTGTCAGTTCAGTTCAGTTCAGTTCAGTCACTCAGTCATGTCCAACTCTTTGTGAGCCCAGGGACTGCAGCATGCCAGGCCTTCCTGTCCATCACCAACTCCCAGAGTTTACTCAAATATTCAACTTAGCAGTTCAATAATTAGATGACAAATTACATGATCTTAGCATGTAAAACCATGCCCAGATAAAAGTCACCCTTTCTTAAGTGTACAGTTCAGTGACTTTTAGTACATTCACAGAGTTAGTGTATTCATCATAATCACTACCCAATTATAAGTACATTTTCATCACCCTAAAAAGAATACCATATCCATTAGGAGTCACTTCCCATACCCTTCTTACCTCAAGCCCTAGTAACCACTAATCTAATTTCTATCTTTATGAATCTGTCTTTGACATTTGCTATAAAAGGAGTCATACTGTATATAATCTTTGTATTAATGAGTGTGTGTGTGTGGCTTCTTTGTCCATGGGATTTCCCAGGCAAGAATTTGGGATGGGTTGCCATTTCCTTCTCCAGGGGATCTTCCTGACCCAGGGATGGAATCTGCGTCTCCAGCATTGGCAGGTGGATTCTTTACCACTGAGCCACCAGAGAAGCCTCATTGTTTCCTTTAGTTCTTTGCTGATAGTTGTAATAGTTGACTTAAAAGAACAGTTTCTACTGACTTCTTTTTTCTCCTTTGTATGGACTATACTTCTCTGTTTCTTTGCAGATTGGAATCTGGGTATTTTAAACAGTATAATATGATAATCCCAAAATTAAGTTGTTCTCCTCTCTAGGGAGTGTTGCTGTTGCTGTTCATTGTTGTTACTATTTGTTTGCCTGTTCATTTACTTACTAATCCTGTAAAATCTATATCATTTTTTTTATCTGCAGCCATTGAAGTACCTTATTGGTTGCTTGTGCCTTGGTGTGCTCAGTCACGTCTGATTCTTTGTGACCCTCTGGACTGTAGCCTGCCAAGTTCCTCTGTCCATGGGATTTCCCAAGCAAGAACACTGGAGTAGGTTGTCATTTCTACTCCAGAGAATCTTCCCAACCCAGGGATCAAACGTGTGTCTCTTGCATTGCAGGCAGATTCCTTACAGCTGAGCCATCAGGGAAGCCCCAATGATTGCATAGAGGTTTCCTTAAATGCCTTGAACCTGTAAGTTTCCAAATCTTTCCCGAGAGTTTCTGTGTATTTGTTGTGGCAGTTTACAATTTCTGCTTCAGCCTTTACTACTGCTTATACGGAGCCTCAGTGACAGCCAGAGGCTGTCTTGCCTTCTCTTTCTTGGTTGTGTACCTATGCATGTCCTTCTAAGCCCCAGTAACAGTTTGGAGCTTTTCAAAGTCCCTTATTCCAATTTTCCCTTTGGAAATCCCCACCTGGTGTTACTGCCTCTAACAATTGTGATTCTAAACAATTGCCATTGATTATTTTCAACAAACAACCTGGGAAAAGGGATTTCCCACTGAGCTAGGTCTGAGTCAAGTTAAATAAAGACAAGCTCTGCAAAGAAGGTTTCAGAGAGCTGCCAGGCAGGTCATATCATAATAAATCTCTGGAGATGGGACTTTGGCTGAGCTCCAACCATCTGCCCTCTTCAGGGCTGTGAATCTGTTGGTTTTCATAGCTGCTATGGTTGCAAGGTTGTTTGTATTCAAGGCTACCACAAAAATGGGGAAAGGAGAATGAGTTAGGGACCATTAAAATGCCACAAAATATGCTGTCCTTTTCAAAATACAGCCATATTTCTTGAACAAACACTCTTTAGATTTGCACAAACTTTTGATTAATTTTCAGAGTACCAAAAAGTTAATTTTGAAAGTTTTTTTTTACCAGTGTTTTTGTGGCTTTTATAAAGGAGTGGATTTTTTAAGGTCCTTACTCCATCTTCTGGAAGTACTTTCTCCCAAATATTAATTTCTCAAGTGTCATTGATTGAGACAGTCCTGCTTTGGGATCACAGTTCTAATCTTAGACAGCCATGTGACCTTGTACATGCATGGCCCTCCTGAGCCAAGTGGTTTTTGTTTCAGAAAATTTCTTGAAAAATCTATGTAAGAGTCCAAAATGTTGTTGTTGTTTAGTTGCTAAGTCGTGTCTAACTCTCTTGCAACCCCAAGGACTGTAGCCTGCCAGGCTCCTCTGTCCGTGGGATTTCCCAGACAGAACACTGGAGTGGGTTACCATTTCCTTCTCCAGATCTTCCTGACCCAGGGATCAAACCCACATCTCCAGCACTGGCAGGTGGATTCTTTACCACTAAGCCAACAGGAAAGTCCAAGAGTGCAATATAGATGCACACAAATTTTTTTTCCTCAGTTGGCCTGAAGTAAAATGATACTAGCAGTCCACTCTAGTTGCAGATATAGGAAAAAAAAAAAATCTGCTATCTCTTAAGGTCAGCCTGGACAGATTACTTCCAGGCATCTATATCAGCTATAAAATGCAAGGATTTACTAACCTCTCAAGTCCATTCTAGCACTTTGTTTCTATGAAAACTTGGTGTTTTCTTTTCCCACTAAGTAAATTAATGATGCAACTGGCAGATTTTTCAAATTGACTCTAAATACTGTCTCTAAGCATTATTGAAGTCAAAATAGCATGATCTATTTACGTGTACAAAATACGTCACTTACAAATTTATAAAATCAGGTTGTTAAATTAGATATTCTTTTAAGCAGTTATTAATTTTGTGATATTAAATTCTAATGTATTAACAGAGTTAGACTGTAAGGAATAATGTGATCTCATATCTGTCTTCCGACCACACTGAATTCTTCATTCATTTCTCATGTCTACTTGAAAATCTGTTTCATGGCAATAAATTCCTCTTTTCCAAGCAACTGAAAATATTGGGCAAACTGAGGACAAAAGAATCCAAAATTTATATCTGAAGTACAAAGGTGGATTCTTCTAAATTTCTAAGGTAACTGTTCACTTTTGATTATAGAAATGATACATTTTATGGTTAAAATTATAAAAGCATCCAAAAATTAAAAAAGGGAAAAAGTCACCTATACTTTGATTATGCAGATATGGTTGTTCTTAATATTATGGTGTTTTTATTTTCTACTCACACAGATATATAAAGTATTATTAATATGTATATTTAAAATATATATTTTCTTCTCTCTCTATCTCTTGACAGTTGTCTTTCAATATCTGTGGAGAATTTGTTCCATCACCACCACAAATATGGAAATCCAAGGATGTTCAAGTCTCTTACATAAAATATATTTGAGTATAACCTACATAAATCCTTCCAAATACATTGTATACTTTAAATTCTCTCTAGAGGAGGTGGTAATATTTAATGTCAATGCTATGTAAATAGGTATAAATATAACGTTAGTGCTATGGACAAAACTGCCAGTGCATGTAAAATTCAAGTTTTGCTTTTTTGGTGCTTTCTGGAATTTTTTAAAAAATATTTTTAATCTGCAGTTGATTGAATCCATAGATGTGGAACATGCAGATATGGAGGGCTGACTCCTTATGTTTTATATATATATGTAGAGAGAGACTTGGAGAGAAAACTTCTCTAAAATGTAAGTGTACATTGTATTCTTGGAAAAGGAACAATGCAAAGAAGGGGGAGCCCTAACCAGACAAATATTCTGAGGAAGGCAGCCCTTAGCTAAGGACCCTAAGGTGCAGGCATTAGCCACTCCCAGTAGCTAATCCCACATTCCCTTGGCCCAGCCCTGAGCTCACCTTCAGCTACGCTGCCCTAATGCCTGGCACACAGACAGCTGCACAAATCAACACCACCTCGCTCTGCCTTTCTGACAGAGGGCTTGTCCAGCACCATGCAGTAGCCACGGTGATAGGGCTGAAGGCTATGCGTGTGCCCAATCACAGGAACTCCTTTTCACCAAAAGTGATAAAGTGATTGCCACTGACGGGTATCCGACTGAATCTGAGCTCTCTTTGAGGAGACCAACCAAACATTTGATGTCAGGTTGACCACAGGGGACCCCTTCTACTGTGGAAGGGGCAGAAGCTTGATAATGGACACATAATCATGGAATTCATTGCTCCTGCCATATAGCACCATCATGCAGAGTCTCTTGATTGCCCTGGTAGAACTTTGAAATGGTCTCTCAAAGGCTCAGCTAAGGCTCCAGATGGAGGGAACACACTGTGGAGCTGGGGCAGTTTCTCCCCGAGCGCAGGCTAGATGTGGAACCAACAGCCATTACTGATCCTATGTCCCTAGCCACTAGCAGACAAATGCTGGGAACCACGGGGAGGGCAGTGTCATCTGCACTCCCAGTCCCTACCTCAGGGCTTTGTACTTTCATTGTCACAATTCTAGGTTCTACACAGTCATAATTCCTGGAAGTAGAAGATGTTTCCACCAAGAGCTATCATTTAAACTAAGTTGACAGTTGTCAGCTGGTCATGTTATCCTGATGATAGGAAGTTCAGTTCAGTCACTCAGTCATGTCCTACTCTGCAACCCCATGGACTGCAGCACACCAGGCTTCCATGCCCATCACCAGCTCCCAGAGCTTGTTCAAACTCATGTCCATCAAGTTGGTGATGCCATCCAACCATCTCATCCTCTGTCATTCCCTTCTCTCCTGCCTTCAATCCTTCCCAGAATCAGTCTTTTCCAGTGAGTCAGTTCTTCACATCAGGTGGCCAAAGTATTGGAGCTTCAGCTTCAGCATTAGGCCTTCCAATGAATATTCAGGACTCATTTTCTTTAGGATTGACTGGTTTGATCTTCTTGCAGTCCAAGGGACTCTCAAGAGTCTTCTCCAACACCACAGTTCAAAAGCATCAATTCTTCAGCTCTCAGCTTTCTTTATGGTCCAACTCTCACATCCATACATACCTACTGGAAAAGCCATAGCTTTGATGACCAGAAACCAGTAGGCAAACAAGGAGCTACTTTACTGTTGGGAGAGCCAACCCACCAGAAGCTAAAGTTGTGTATTCATACTGGAGGCAGCAGAGTTGACAGCAGTGGGTGAATTCACTACGGTAGAAGGGGCAGCATGGGATTCAGGTCTTGGTCCTTCCACATCCAGGGAGCTAATTGCAGCAACCACAGCCTGACAAAGACAAGGTAACTAACCAGGGCTCTGACACCACAGGGATGTTGGTCCAGGTCATCCATCCTATCAGGAAAGTATCTGAGGCCTGAAATGATAGCTGAGAGTGAGAGGAATCTCAAATGAATAGAAGGGCATGTGTGTGTGTGTGTGGTGAGTTTCAAAAATGACCTCAGATCCAGCTGCCACACGGAAACTGCAGCTTGTTGTGTGAGTGCTCCCAATTTTAGTCTTTCACTCTTCTTAGAGACTGTGGCTGGCCACCACTGCAAAGCATAACAGAGTGGATTCATGGACCTGAGTGAGGCAAATGATGGCCATTCCACCGCTCAACCAGTAGACAGTCTGAGATAGGGTGTCAGCTGCCTTCTTAACTGCTTGCCTCTCTTTTCCTCTCTGCTGGATGGTTCTCTCCTGCCTCTCGAGGGAACTTGTGCAGCCTGCCTGCAGGGCAACCACAAATGCCAGGGATATTATAAACCCAGTGGTAACTCTCAACTCATGAAGGACAGAAGTCAGTGGATAAATATCACAGCTTCCTCCCTCTGATGGCAGTCTGTTCTGTGACACATTTCACATGGTTCTCCAGGGGCTCCCCGGGGAGTTGAACTCAGTCACCCACAGTGGTTAAGTCCTCGTCACTGCTCCATGTATCAGCTATGTATCTTCCCTCACTTCTCTGCTTCCTTACTCTGCCCCTTGGAATCACCATCCCAAATAACCTACCTACTTTGCTTCTGGATCTGCTTTTGGGAAAACTCCAATTAAGACAGTGTTTTAAAAGTTAAAAACAAAAGCGCCAGCAGGGAATGATCAGAGGCAGAGAAAATACCCAGGAAATGAGGAGACGGTGCAGAGATCACAGGCTCATCCTCACCCAAAGTTCATGTCAAGGACTGAAAAGAGAGACAGCAGGAGAACAGAGGGGCCAGGACTCCAAGAGGACATGCCCTATGTGGACAGTGGCTTAGGAGGGCCATCCTCATCCACTCAGTTTAGAAGAGAACTGATGGGAAGAATTCCAGGAAATCTTATGAAAGGGAAGTACCTGAATAGGGCCTCAGGGTACGTGGGAAGTCTACGCTTGTTCATCTGCTCATTTACTCACATATTTATTGATGGCCTGCTGTTTGCTGGGCATCATTTGGGATTTTGAGGATACAGCTAGGAACAAACCAGCAAGACCCTTTTTTCATAGAACTCTGATTCTAGCAGGGGAAGACAGACAATGAACAAAGGTAAATGTACACTATGCCAGTAGACGGTTAAGTGCTATGATGAAAAATAAAGGTGGGTAAAAAAGAATCGTGGGGGTTGTTTAGCTTTGTTTCTGTTTTGTTCTAAGGTTAGGGGTTGTGGGGTCCCAAGGACGAAAGATCAGAAAACACCAAGGAGGGTCTTGGAATGCAGGAATGGAAAAAAACAGACCCTTATCATCCTTCCCTCCTCCATGTTGTAACTATTAACGGATTTCAGGTCCTCCTGAGCAGTATTACCTGTCTCCCCTCCTACAGGGAGAAGGTATTTGCCTTACTCTTCCCCACCCAGTATATCTGTCTCATCCATCAAGAAAATGTCCTGAAAAATCCCTGTCCCACTCCTTGTACTCTGAGTATAAAAATAGACTAAGGGCCCGTGCTCTCCCTTGAGCTGGCCCACTGTTCTAATAGTGTCTCCCACTCTAATATACTCTATTTCCCTCTCATTCTGTCTCATGTCTGGAAATTCTTTTCCAATCCACACACAGACCATGACAGGGGTCCCTTGGGGAGTCTCTGATTAAGTGACAAGTGGCCTAGAGACCCGAATGAATAAGGAAGCAAACTGTGCAGCTTTCTATGGGAGGAAGAAGAAAAAGAAATGGTGATGACAAGGCACTGTCTCAGCCAAAAATCTCCAGTTAGGCATGGAGCAAGCCATTTCCCTGATCACCGAATTTCTTTTCTATCACTGATGTAATAAAGTACCACAAATAAGTTGTTTAGACAATACAATCTATTATTTGCCTCTCTGGAGGTCAGATGTCTAACAGGACTTTCACTGAGCTAAAATCGAGGTTTACTCAGAGCTGTATTCTTTTTGGAGGCTCCAGGGAAGCATCCAAAAATTGCTTCCCTGGTGGCTCACATGATAAGGAGTCTGTCTACAATGCAGGAGACCCGGGGTGTTCGATCCTTGGATCAGGAAGATCCCCTGGAGAAGGGAATGGCAACCCACTCGATGAGTCACATGGGTCCATGGGGTCACAAAGAGATGGATATGACTGAGTGACTAACACTTTCATTTTCAAGCCAAGGAATACCTACAACCACCAGAAACTGAAGGAGACCAAGAAGCACTCTCCCCCAGAACCTTCAGAGGGATGGGAGCTGCCGACACCTTGATTTGGACTTCTGACCTTCAGAACTATGAAAGAATAGATATTTGTTTCTAGCTGCCTAGTTTGTATATTAGGAAACTAATAGACAGGTGCATTCAGTGTTACTGGATTCTCTCGCTTTCTGAAATTAGAAATCCAGAAATTAAAAAAATTTTTTTTTGTTTATTTAGCTGTGCTGTGTCTTATTTACAGCATGTGGGATCTAGTCTTGGACCAAGGATTGAAACCAGGCCACCACCACCGCCCCCCTCCCTACACTGGGAGTGTGTAATATTAGTCACTGGACCACCAGGGAAATCCCGCCAGAATTTTTTACATGCGAAATCTTATTATTTTTAAATGTCAACAATGTTTTCCATGTTAAAACACTGAAACATCAAGCAAAACACATGTGCAGGTTAATTCTGGAAGACTGGTACAGGTTGCCATCTTTCTGCTAAATATTCACAAGGCTTTCCCATTGCTTAACCACTCACTCGTCAACTTTGTCTTCAGTGCGTATCCAGAAATGAGTTTTGCTTTTTTTTTTTTCCCCTTATGGCCCTTGTTCTGGAAATAAGCTAAACTGATTTCAAAATTTCAAGGTGGAAAATAAAAATCATCTTGTTCTTTAGGTACATCAATGTTCAACAGCAGAATGAGTAATATTTCAAATCCCTTGTTTGATACACTTAGGGATATAAACACATCAATTAGTTTTTATGAACTTGACGTATGTCTTTCAACCCAAATCTCTGTCAAAGATAGATGCTAAATTTGGACTATTCAGACATCCATCCTCATTAAGAGTTTGACCAGGAAACATTGGCAGACACCCATGGCCCTGTCAAAAGAAGTCAGCTATAAGCCCATCTCAACAACCTCCTCTTGGCATTCCCAGAGAGTTTTGAATAATTGCTGTTAGATTCATTCTGTAAACAGTTTTAATTTGCTGTCTCCCCGTTAGTATGTTTAGGTTGCTAAATCATTTTGCCTGAATTCCAGGGTAATTTTTAAGAGGAAATAGCAACTAACCTTCCCCATATTTGGGATCAGCCTGGCCAGCAGGAGACCTGGGCTGCAGTCCCAGTTTGCCACTAAACAGCTGCATGACCTTGGCCAACTCTCTTCACCTCTCTAGTCCTCAATTTCCTGTAGTTGATCTCTGAATTTCCTTTCAGCTTTAAAAAGTATTTGGACAGGGTAATTTAATTATGCAATAAGATCTCAAATCTAGTTTATCTTTATTAGACTTACCCCAGGGTAGGCAAGGCAGGACGCACACTTGCGTTCATTCACCAACCACTGGCGGGCCTTCTACTATGTGTCAGACCCTCTGCCAAGCACTGGAGGCACAAATCTGAATGTAACACAGAGCCTGCCTCATGGATCCTGCAGTCTGTTGGGAGCTTGGGGTGCAGCTACAAAGAAATCACCAAATATGATACAGAACTATGTTAGAGGGCTGCATGGAGCTCAGGGGAAGCATAGGAAAGACCATGCAGCTCACAAAGGAAGAGTCAGGGGAGGGTCACAGAAGAGGTGGGGCTTTCAGAATGTGCAGGGGTTAGAGAGGCAAAGAAGAGAAACAGCAGGCCGTGCAAAAACATAAAGGAATAAAATCACCCCCCAAAAGTGCGTGAGACTCAGAGAATGGCCAATAATTTTTGGTTGAGTGAATAAAATGGGATGACAACAATACCTGAACTACATTTTCATTAATTCTTTCAAGGAACAGGATTCTCTAGATGTTGCTAAATAGATGTGAGCTAACAGTCTTACTACTAAATGAAATCTGGGTCGTAGTCACTGTCACAATGGCTCATAACTGAGAATGTTCATTTCCCACAAACTTGTTTATATGAAACTTTAACGTTCTTGGGTGCGGAATAGACTCCCTGCTGTATCCTACCTCTTAAACTTTTGTGGCTTCATGACTCCACCACCCAAATGCTGAAAATATTCACAGTACACAAACAGGAAGTGAAGGATAAGATAAAGCGTTTCAGCTTACCAAGAAATAACTATTTCTATGTGAAAGCTATGTTCTTTCTAATTTGATAAGAATGAGAATCATTGCAATGTACTGTGACTCCTTTTTCCTGAATATTCAACCACATAAAACACAAGATCCACAGATGATGACCTCCCATAATCTAAACTGCTTTTACAAATTGTTCCTAAAGCTGATACTTTCAAAGGAAACAGGTAAAGAAAGAAAACTATAAAAATAGCCAGCAGGCACTAGCTCTTCCTAAACTAAACAGCTATGAATTATCTATGTATAAGAGCTCTCTGAAATTTCCAATTATCTGAACTTTGATTTAGAACAAATGTGTTTTCCGGAAATTCAGCTGTAAGAAGGTGTTAGCATCTTGGGAGAAAGAGGATTGAGAAATGTACACCATCTATTTTCCTTAAAGAATGAAACCCATAACAAGTTAACATGTGCCCATATTCCCTGGATGTTTATTGCAATTGCTACTATGTCAGTTCAAACATTTTAATTTTAAGAAAAAAATCTGGAGAACTCAACAGGACTCAAACGCTTTTAAATGTAGGAAGGCATACTCAAAGGAAGCACTCACCAGCTGCAGAAGGCACACAAGAATGGAAACAACCACCAACTAAGCACGTTTATCAAAGAGCCAGTGTGAAAGACATCTTAACCTGGGATTCTGGAACCCCTTTCCTCACTCCTTGCTCCAACTCTTTTTTGCTTTATCATTGCTGCAGATGGGAATCTATTGGGTTGGCCAAAAAGTTCATTTAGATTTTCCATTACATCTTATGAAAAAACCTGAATGAATTTTTGGCCAACCCAATTTTATACCAACATTCTACTGTATTTCAAGGGACTGTTTAATCCTCTTTCTATTAAAATTATTTGATCTCACTCACTTAGCTCCTTTAGAGAGACCAAAAAAAAAAAAAAAAAAAGATGGGGGCATTAAAAAACATGAAACAACATGAAGTTCAAGCATGTTTTATTGCTCATGTGATCAGTGATTTAAGCTATTTCATATTCAAACTGTGAATACTTCTCAAAATGACAATGTTTTGCAAAATGAAATACTTTTCTCTTAAATATTCCTTTATCTGCACCCAACTTAGTTGGATATGCCTTGACTCACATTAATTTTACTTTTATCTGTTTCTTCTGAAAAGTCATGATTTTATAATAATCGGTAAAATATGGGAACTCGGGAAAGCAAACATGAATCGTACTCTCAGTCTTTGGGTTTTATCAGGTGGATCAGGCTGAAGTTAATTGTCTTTGTCTTCTAGGAAATTGCAAAAATATTTCCTCCTCCTGCCCTTATCTGTAGTTTGAGGGAGCTCTTTATTTTTTTCCAAGGCCAGTGCTATATTCCAGATCTGGAGTTCTTAAACCTTCAGAAAGAGGCAATCAAAATGAAGGACCAAACTTGTCCTTAGCAGATGTCTGGTGTCTCCCTCTCCTCCAGCCAGGAAGCCATTGGATCATATAAAGTCCTGTTGGGGAAGGCTGTCTGCTTTACTCAACACACCAATTCAAATGCTAATCTCTTCCAAAAACACCCACAGAGATACACCCAGAAATAAGGCTTAACCAGTCACTTGCCACCCCTTGGTGCAATCAAGGTGACGCATAACATTAACAATCAGAGAAACCTAGGATTCCAGAGGTTGAGACAGAACAGTTCGGGGTAGAGCCTTGTGAGGGAGGCTAAGCTGTTAGCAGGGCATTTCTGCTAAGTTTCCACGCCCCCAGATGAGTTCAGGAGGCAACTAAGGGAACAGAAGAGAGTGGAAGCCCAAGTTGCAAAAAGAGGTACAAGAGCTAAGGAAACAGGAGCTCAATCTTCTAATCTAAGGAGTCTGATTAATTTCAAGATGCTCTACCCAGAGCCCAGCCCACTCAGAGGGACTCTGTCTTTCCTGTCCCTACCTTCTAATCTGAAGCCACCCAGCCAACTAGAAGAAATAACTGAAAACTTTGAGCAGAGGCTAAATATCAGTGAAGGAGGAAACAATCGGATTAAAAAAAAAAAAAAAAAGACAAAGACAGTGTAGTAGAGGAAGGGAAAATGTGGAAAGAGAAATTTCAGAAGAGGTGCTGTCTGCCTATTAAAGGAAAAAAGAAAATCTAGGGTCTGACAGATCACAGAGGAGGCTGACAGGCCAGCAAAACCAGGCTCAATTTCCATCCTGCTGTGAACATGATGATAAGTCTTGTATCAAGGGTGAAGAGTGAATTGAACATTCTCAAGATTGCAAATGTAGGCTTGACCAATAACAAGAAGACCGCTGTGTTATAAATGACGTTACCAGTTCTTGTGACAAGGGGCATCATTGTTGCTGTTCAGTTGCCCAGTCATGTCTGACTCTTTGCAACCCCATAGACTGCAGCACGCCAGGCCTCCCTGTCCCTCACCATCTCCTAAAGTTTGCCCAAGTTCATGTCCATTGCATCGGTGATGCCATCCAGCCATCTCATTCTCTGATGCCCTCTTCTCCTTCTGCCCTCAATCTTTCCCAGAACCAGAGACTTTTCCAATGAGTCAGCTGTTTGCATCAGAAGACCAAAATACTGGAGTTTCTGCTTCAGCATCAGTCCATCCAATGAGTATTCAGGGTTGATTTCCCTGAAGATTGCCTGGTTTGATCTCCTTGCTGTGAAAGTGACTCTCAAGAGTCTCCTCCAACACCACAGCTCAAAGGCATCAATTCTTCAGCGTTCAGAAGGGGCATAGTGCAGAGATATTAAGAACTTTTCAGAGGTTATCGCTGGAGAAGAACAACTTCCCATACTCATCTACCCTTCCATTAAAAAAAATGCTTTTTTTAAAAATTTTATTGTGAAAATATAATCTTGTGTTTATGTCTTATCTTCAACAAATAGTGACTGGACAGAGACAGAGGTGGACACATGGATGCTTCTGAATTTCCCCTTTCCTTCTTCTCTGGCTAGAGGCAAGGAGAGAAGATGAGAATGAACCCGGGGTCTAGAGGAGGCTGGGAGCAGAGGACACAGAAGCTGTGTGTCAGGAGAGACGTGAGCCAGAAAGGTGGCCGTCTGCTTGCCTTCAACACACTCGTGGTAGCTCTGCAATGCATCCCAGAATTCCCATTCCTGTATGCTTCTGGGTAGGGTGGGCCATAAAAGACATGTGTTGGTGTGAGATTTGGAGAGCAGAAGTAAAAATTTTGGAGAGCAGAAGTGAAGAGGCAGTCATATTGGTTCCTGTGCTAGCAAGGTGGGCGTCTGTGCTTGTTTATCATTCTGTCTGGCAACCCACTTCCTTGCTAGGAGGCTGCCAGCTCTGTGACTGTCACTCTCCCCTGGGTCCTGCTCAGCTTTTCCTCTCCTGGTCCAGGCATGTGTTTAGCTCCTTGATGCAGGCTGCTAGTTTTCTGCTGCAAGATACCACACCATCTGGATTGGAAGCAATGAAAACTGACATGGCTTCTGATCAGTCTTCACGGGCTCCAGCTTGTCCTTTGTCTCTCTTGCTTGACATCTATCTCCCCTTCCCAGCTACCTGTGAACTTCAAGCTCATGATGTGTGTGTTAGTCACTCAGTCGTGTCCAAGTCTTTGCAACCCCAAGGACTATAGCCCACAAGGCTCCTCTGTCCATGGAATTCTCCAGGCAAGAATGGCAGTGGGCTGCCATTCCCTTCTCCAGGGGATCTTCCCCACCCAGGTATTGAACTCGAGTCTCCTGAAGCTCCTGCATTGCAGGGAGATTTTTTACCATCTCAACCACCAAGCTAATGATTAGACACAAAAGTACATCTTATACACTAATAACATATATGCATAAGCTTCTTTCATTGAACCCTGACTGATTCAGTACTCAAAGGAGAGATCCAGGTTCTCCCCCAGGACATGCTGCTCAGTGTTTTCAAGGTCACATGAATTCCCAACCAGACTGTCACCAGCGAACCATTATCTATGCTTTCCTGTCAGGAGAAATGAAAACACTAGAGCCCAGCCACTCCTAAGCATTTTCTCAAATATCTCTGAGTTGACAATTTATATTAAACATTCTGTCTCCTTCCAAGTGGAAAAAGTTAATTATTTCCAAACTATCTGGATTTTTGTTGTTGTTTTTAATCTCTCCATGTAAGGAAAAGCCCCCTGTTAGCTATGCAATTTTGAGCAAGTCATTTTTCAACTCTTTGGATTCCATTTCTTCAGCTATAAAATAGAGTTATAATAGGATTGTGGTGTTAATTAAAAATGATGACAGTGCAGAGACTTTTACAGTATCCTCTGCAGAATCATTATTCCACTATAAACAAAAGGAGAGAAAGCAGTTTTGCCTGAAGAAAAGAGAAACACATCTAGAAGGGATCTTGGAATCAAAAGATAGGCACAGATACAAAGAAAGGCTCAGGAACTTTTCCAGATTCACTCTTGGGTCTTGGCTAACTAAACTTTGAAAAGACTTTTATTTTAAAAAGGAAAAATCAAATGAGGACTTCAGCTTGTTGAGTAATTGTGCTTAAGAGACAAGGGCATCTGCTTCTAGAGGCCACAAGAAAAATGTGAAAACTTCAGAATATTGAAAGGGAAAGTAGTATTTTTTCCTTTTAAAATTAATTTTGAAATTAATTGTATGAATAGTTTAAAATGGCAACAATTGCTTACCATACAAAATTTAAGATGTACAAAAAATACATAGTGAAAAGCAATCTGCCTGCCCCCATTTTTCCTTTCCTTTATTACCCATTTCTTATATATCTATTCAGAGATAGCCTATGCACACATAAATACACATGCATATCCATCAATAGAATATAGGTCAAGAATATAGGCTTCCTGGTGGCTCGGATGGTAAAGAATCTGCCTGCAATATAGGAGAACTAGGTTCAATCCCTGGGTCAGCGCGATCCCCTGGAGAAAGGAATGGCAACAGCTCCAGTACTCTTTTTCTTTTTTTAAATTTTTTAATTGAACCATAATTGCTTTACAGAATTTTGTGGTTTTCTGTCATACATCAACAAGCGTCAGCCATCGGTACACCCATGACCCCTCCCTCCGGAACCTCCTTCCCATCTCCCTCCCCATCCTACCCTGCTTGAGTTCCCTGAGTCCTACATCAAATTCCCATTGGCTGGCTATTTTACACATGGTATTATAAATTTCCATGTTACTCTCTACATATATCTCCCTTTCTCCCTCCTCTCCTCCCCTCATGTCCATCGGTCTGTTCTCTATGTCTGTTTCTCCATTGCTGCCCTGAAAATAAATTCATCAGTACCATCTTTTTAGATTCCATATATATATGTTAGTATATGATGTTTATATTTCTCATTTTGACTTACTCCATTCTGTATAATAGGCTCTAGGTTTGTCCACCTCATTAGAACTGATTCAAATGTGTTCCTTTTATGGCTGAGTAGTATTCCATCGTAAATATGTACCACAGCTTCTTTATCCAATCATCTGTCACTGGGGAATCACATGGACAGAGGAGCCTGGTGGGCTACATCCCAGGGGGTCACAAAGAGTCAGACACAGCTGAGTGACTAGCACTTGGCTTCATGTATGTACATATATATGCTATATAATTATATAATATTTATTTCATGTATTTTATTGTCATGTAGTTATTCTCTGTATTTTTCTCTACTTTGCAATTTACACTTCACAACATACTTTGAAACTTCATTTCAGTACAAATATCACTTGGGCTTCCCTGGTAGCTCAGACGGTAAGGAATCCGATTGCAATGCATGAGACTTGGGTTTGATCCCTGGGTTGGGAAGATCCCCTGGAGAAGGGAATGGCTAACCACTCCAGTTTTCTGGCCTGGAGAATTCCATGGAGAGAGGAGCCTGGCGGGCTACAGTCCATGGGGCCACAAAGAGCTGGACATGTCTAAGCAACTTTCACTTTCATTTTTAAAATGGCTCCATGATAGTCAGTTGTATAGATGTGCAAAAAGTATAATAATTTTTAACCTGTACAATTACATGGTTGCCATTTTTCCTTATTAAAAATATGCTGCAATGAACAGATTGCAAGCATTATTTCACATATGCGTGATTATATCTTAGGTTAAATTCCCAGGAAAGGAAATTGTTGATTCAAAGGATTAGTATGCTATTTATAGACATTGCTAATCTAATTTTGTCAGAGATTAAATCAGGTTTTACTCCCACCATCCAGTTTTCTGTTTCCCTACACTAACAACATTGTGCTATCAAAAATTTTGTCTTTATCTATCTGGTAAAAGATATGGCTCATTTTAGTTTTAGGTGGCATTTCTCTTATCATGAGTAAAGATTGGATTTTTTTTTTTTAAGAGTTTTCTTTTCTGTGAATTATCTATTAACATGCTTGCCCAATTCTCTACTGGTGGTTAGTCTTTCTTGCAGTGACTTGTAGTAAAATTCCATACTAAAGAAAAATATATGAGTGGTAAATATAGTTTATCTTTGGTTTTCTGACTTGGTGGTGGCTTTCCCAAGCAGAATTTTTTCAAACAAGATGTACCTTTATGCACTGTTTTACTCCTGAAAAGTGCTGATCTACCAAAACTTCCTGAGAGCTCAAATTTTACTCATGAAAACATAGCTTAAAACTCCCAAATAATATTAATTTAATAAAATGTTGCTTGGATTTGACCTAAGATTGAAATCATTGGTGAGCAAGTTTCTCCAAAAATGTGTATATCCTCAGAAAAGCTTGAAGGATTTCATAAATGAGTACTGGAAAAATATTAAGAAATATCTAGCTTGGGACAAAAGCCAACTTACTAACCATTAGTTAAATTAGATCTTTCTGTTTCAAATATCAATATTGTTAAAGGTATATGTGCTAAATACTGGGAATTCCCAAGTGGCTCAGTGGTAAAGAATCCTCCTGCCAATGCAAGAGACACGAGCTTAATTTCTGGGTGGGGAAGATCCCCTGGTGTAGGAAATGGCAAGCCACTCCAGTATTCTTGCCTGGGAAATCCCATGGACAGAGGACCCTGGTGGGCAGAGGACCCGGAGGTCCATGGGGTCGCAAAGAGCTGAAAGAGTCAGACATGACTGAATGTGCACACATGCATGGTACTAAATATTGAATCAGAAATATTAAATCAGAATTTATTAAAATTATTACTAGTGTAAAAAAAAAATTAACTATAGAAGAGCCACAAGCTACAGGGCACATTGGTAACTCACAGGAACAAAAGCCCCAAACCTAAAAGCACCGCAAACATTTCATGAAGCTACATTCTCCTCGAAAAACTCTTCTTACAGGCTGAACAGAGCAGTCTCTGCTGGCCTTGTGTGGCGTCTCTGACTTCACAAAGGCATCTAAGTGAGCTTGTCCCCTGAGACGGGAGGAAAATGGAGTACTTCTGTTCTCCAGTTGTGAAAGTCAAGTGTTGTCCAGGAGCCAAACTGAGAGAAGGATACAGGAAGAAAGATACAGAAAATGGGCCAAAACAGGAAGGGCAAGAGGATTCCTCAGACTTGAATGAACCACAGATAAACCCAGCAAGTATTCAGAGAAGAAAAACAACATCTCTGACCGAGTCTCCCTGCCTCACTGGGAAGGCAGCCATACATTTAGCGAACGCGCTCTCATCCTAGCCTCTGCTTGGAGAACAGTCAGACCCTCATCGAGGGAGCCCCATGACTGTGACCTCAGAGACCCTGAAGGATTGTTTCTGCTTGTGCCTCGTGTTATCACAGGTGCTATTGGCTCCCTGGCTGACTCTGGCTCAAGGGCCCATTACCCTCCCTTCAGGATGACTCCCCATTGATGTCCCTTTCCAACTTCTCTCAATTCCAGTTCCTGAGATGGCCTTTGGTTTGTGGCCTTCCATTTCAGTAGCTGAAAGAGATACTGTCAGGAGGTGCAAGGAAATGTGTTGTGAAAAGGAACTGCTTTTTACTTGTTTCAACCAGCATGAAGCCAGAAAATGCAGTGTTATTTTTATGGTTTCACTCTGGGTCAAATGTGTCTTAAACATGAGCCAGAAGGAAGTGATGGAGTAGGTTCTTCCGTGGCTAAGGACAGAGAAAACTGTCTAAGATCCGTATACATAGTTGTCTCACACCATCAGTTCTCACTTTCAATATCTGAACCAGACTTTCTGCCCCTTTCCCTCTCTGCCCACCCATTCAGCTGGAAAGCACTGTGGATTTCACAGAACTGTGAGCATCTGAGAAATATTGGGACTTAAGGAAGTGGTCAATTATGCAGATGCTGTTGATAAACTGGATCTCCAGAGCCAGCTGTCTGTAGCTAAGCCAAACCTTGACTGAAACAAATGGCTATGGCTGTTAAAGCCAGCAGGGACCCCAGAGAGTATCAAGTACAGACACTCTTCTCACAGATGAGGCATCCAGGGTAGAGAAGCGTAAGTGCCTTCTCCAGGGTCATTCAGGTGCAAGTGGCAGACAGGATGCTGAGTCAGATCTTTTGACTGGAGGTTTTGTGCTACTGCCATGAACACATATGGAATGATTGCAAATCCAACGGCATTTGCAACCATAAGCAACTGGCTGTCCATAGGTTGGGATTTTGTGAAAAGATTGCTGCACCCTTCTTTGAGCTAGTCTAAGAAGGGGAAATGTCACACACACACACACACACACACACACACCCCTTATGGACTGTGCTTTTTCATTCCTCAAGTTAGAAAGCAAATCTTTAGACCCTTAAGCTTCTAACAAATTGTGTACAACCCTCCCTAACCAGTAATTGGGATGCTTTCTGTAATATCAAACCGTATGATATCAACCATTCATTTTGTCTAAAACAGTGAAAACTTTTGACCATCCAAAGAAGTTACCTTTACATATAATGCCATTATAATTGCTTAGAGGTATACCCTTAAGCTTCTAACAAATTGTGTACAACCCTCCCTAACCAGTAATTGGGATGCTTTCTGTAATATCAAACCGTATGATATCAACCATTCATTTTGTCTAAAACAGTGAAAACTTTTGACCATCCAAAGAAGTTACCTTTACATATAATGCCATTATAATTGCTTAGAGGTATTCTCAGGTTTTGAGAATTTCAGATGGTTTAGTAAATATTTCTTGCTGGCAATCTTTTGACTTTAGCAACTCCCAGATGAGGCTTGTCCAAAAAGAAAAAAAAAAAAGATTTAGGGAAGGGAAAGGAAAAATTGTGGACGTTCTACTAAAAGACTGGATGTAAAAGTTTTATTTGGCTCGCATTGTGTTTGGCCTGGGAAACCAGGATTTCCCTCAATTCTGCTCTAGAATTAAATGTCTTACCATTTTGCCAGATATCTCATCTTTTCTTAAAGATGTCATTAGAATGATAAATTTGTTGGAGTAAGAAATAGGACTGTCTGGGAAAGGTCAAAGGGCACAAGAATCCCATTTCTTGCACAGCAGTCTAGTCAGGGATGGTCACTTACCCTCCATACATCAGTAGCTGGCATTCAGTGCTGGCTGTGAGCTGAGACTCCCACTTACAAGGAACTATACATTCATCATTTTCCCAGCTCCCGAGCAAAAGGCAGGGCTCTGCTGCTCTTGAATAAGGGGTGTTCCAGTAACACCCACAGATACTGTAGGCGAAATAAAATGAGATCTTACCAGTCCGCTATGGTCTTCCCTGCTGGTGACCCCTTCTCAGACAGGAAAGTTACCTACCAAGAGGGACATAGGCTGTCATCCATTTCAGGGAAGCATTTCCTCTCTCCCTTTGTACTCAAAACACCATTTGCATGGAAACGTTGGTGGCCCTGTGATTGAAGGAAAAGGGGAGGGGACTAGGTCAGTGGTCCGTGCTAACCCTAACCCTAACTCTCAGCCAGCAGTGATTGTCATAGGGGCTGAACGGACCTTGAGGCTCAGAGTCTCAAGACCTCTCTGGAAGGATCGTGCCTCTGAGCGTGTCTGATGGTAGTTTACTGGGTATGTGATGAGGACCTGGAGAGCCGGGTGTCCTGTCTTCCAGATCCTGGACGCATCAGAGTAAGCATCCTGGCTCTACTCTCACCCTCCATTTTCACCTCTCTTCCTTCCTCCATACATTCTTGTTAGAGAATCAACTCTCTAATCAACCAGGCTATAACTGGGAAGGAAGAAGGGGTAGGTACAATCTAATGACCGTCATGACCTATCTGTTTTCTAAGTCTTAAAACCCTTTATTTCAATTTTAAAAATATACAAATGTACCATTTAAATTATATCATATGGTATATATACTTCCCAGGTGGAGCTAGTGGTAAACACCTGCCTGCCAATGCTGGAGACATAAGAGACGAGGGTTCGATCCTAAAATTGGGAACATTCCCTGGAGAAGGAAGTGGCAACCCACTCCAGTATTCCTGCCTGGAGAATCCCATGGACAGAGGTGGACAGAGGAGCCTGGCAGGCTATAGTTTTTAGGGTTGCAAGGAGTTGGAATGACCAAAGTGACTTAGCCACTGAGCCACATACAATATTATTGTATATTAAATATATGTAAATATACAAACATATAAATATAAAAATACACAAATATACAATGCTTTTTTATCAGTGTACAGGGCCAAGGTCTTTTCTTTTGGTGTGAGATTATTATGTTTGGTGATCCATAAAATATTTCTGACATCAACCATACCCATAATGCTTTGCCTACTATTTCCAACTTCAACTTTTCAAAGATGAACAGAAATTTAAAGACATTTCCACTATCAACTGGAGAATAAAAATTTTGAACTTCTATTACTTTTTCCCAGCCCTCTTGAACACATGTGGCTATAGTTTATCTTTAGTCTGGGGCAATGATTATTTTGTGAGGTCTACATCAGTGGTCATAGAATAAATAGCCAAAAGGTGCAAACTACCTAAATTACCTTCCACTGGTGAATGGATAAGCAAAATATGGTAAGGCCACAGTCCATAGGGTACAAAGAGTTGGACATGACTGAGCAACTGAACTGGG